>JAPMOQ010054297.1:704255-799416 GCA_026543055.1 Argiope trifasciata
CTGTTTAAAATGCAGGGTTATGGAGCAGGGAGTCATGGGTAAAATTTAGAATTCGTATGCTCTCATAATGAATAAAATTTTACGAAATCGGATCACTGATTGGAGTATTAGTTCTTTGATTTTCCTATTTATTTTAGACATTGAGCTGCCTTAGCCCTTAATTTGACAAGATGTTTTTCCAAATATTTTTAAATTTCTGTTATTTTCCCATGTCTATATAGACATTAGGATCTCTGTAAAATAAACAAAAAAAAATATATCATTTTCCATTTTTGAGATAATTAATGTCCGTTAGGGTAAAACCTTTATAAAAAAATTATAAATACCTTGAGTAAAATGGATGGCTTGTGTTTCGTCGACATTTTGTCACAAACTGACAGATACAGTGTTGCCAAATAAGAATTTTATTTCTTTTTACCGTAATAGAAATATATTCTAAAGTTTTTGTTAGATATTTAAGCCGCATGGAAGTTTTCATAAGCCCGCCAGATTTTATTTATTTGATTGTTCGATGTAGCGGACTTAGCCACATTAATTAAGGGTTAATGGTAGAATATATTAATAAAGAGATTAATAGGTTATTTTTCATTTTCAAAATCTTAAATATCATTTCATTTCATCTGAGTTCATCTCAGATAGTATGAAATACAATTGAATAACTCAAGATTGAGTTGATGTACTTACTCAGCATCTCGAGTGCATATCGGCCTGCATCTTCCCTTTTCGCATATTCTGGTGCAGCGTCTACCTTCCACTGTATTCACATCGCAGCTCAGTATGACCAGCAACAGGAAAAATCCAACCACGAACACGTGAGATGAGCGCATCTCGCTTTTGTTTCCAATTTCTAAGGGGCAAAATAAAATAAAATGCTAAATAGTGAAAACTCTATTCTAGAAAAAAAAATTAAACTACTGTCTGTCCATCACAACAACTCTGCTAGACGATCGTCTATGTTTACGGCAGGCGTCATAGAAACAGGTTACTGTAGGAAGAGTTCATTTCGCGGAGGCAGAAATTCATTAAAGTTTCTCAAGCTGGCTCGTTTAGCGCCAAACTGGCGATATGTATTATAACATTTAATTGTTGAAAAAAAATTCAAAAAAAAAATCACAAAGATGAAATTTATTTGCGTATTCGGAGTATTGAAAATATCTGATATTTCTGTTATAAATTTACAGAGAGAAAAGCAAATCAAATAGAAAAATTGAATAATTATTTGCATGTCTAGAGACTGCGCAAGAAGAAAAAATTAAGAAGTAAAATCATGCAAGATAAAAAATTTATCGTCATCATTTCATTTGATTTAAATTTATATGTTATTAATATAAAATTATCCGCTGCAAACGCGTCTAATTTAACATAAAAGCAATAATATAATTAATCGTAATTATTTCATTTGATTTAAATTTATATGCTATTAAGAGACAAAAAAAATAATTATATGCAGTTAAATATTAACCAAAGAAAAGATTAATAAAATATAAAAGAAGTAATCTAAGCGAATATAAAGATAGTGCTACTGTGACTAAAGCGAGAAGATGAACGAGCAACCAGTTTTTCTTATCGCTACAAATGACGCCAGGAACAAGAATATTCCCCAAGATTTCCGTCCGATTCCACCCATTCAAAATGGATCCTTCCTAACAAAGCCGGTTTCTATGACGCCCGCCATGAACATAGACGATCGTCTAGCAGAGTTCTTGTGATGGACAGACAGTATCTGTATGTTTCTCAGATGTTCCCAACAGTTAATTTTATAATAATTAATTAAAATTTCAAAATATTGTGATGTTTTAAATAGGTCATAATATTTATAAAGAAATTACATCTTCCATAGAACGCCTCTAAAATTTAACATATAATTATTGAATGACCTCACAATCATAAAATATCTATCTCCGACTTGTTATGAAACGCATGGAATAAACTGAATCTGTTCCTGCACTCAGACCAGACGCATAATCTTTTCACTGTTTAGTCATGCTATCAAAAGCTACATCCCAGTTTATGCTCCCTTGTCATTAAGGAGATAGTCCTCTTAAAGGAACGGGTACTCCGCTTATCTAATTTGAGCCAAAATGAGATAAAGACAAAAACTGTTGTGTGGTAATTGACGTTACCGGCAGTGGTATAACGCTTTCTATCATAAAATCAATCATATGGAGGTAGTTACATCCCACATCATTTCTATAATTAACAAGAAAGCGGGAATCAGACAACGTGCCGGAAGCTTTTCATCTCCATTTTTGGGAAGGTCTCGGTGAAGAGAGGGATAATAAGTTAAAATCAACAGTGCATCTCCTAGAGCGTCTAAATGTATGTTGCCTAAGGTGTTTTATGATGCTGCATTCAACAAAACCGAATAGGAAAAGATTTGAATGGCATGAAATTTTATGTGGATCACATGAGCATAAACCGAGTATTTTAAAACGGAATTAATTTAAGGGGAGAACAGATAGTCGAGTATGAATACGATTAATTGAGATAAAATTTTTGGAAAAAAATAAGAGATTTAACATTCATGGAAAATGGAATTAATTAAAATAATTGTTTATTTTACCAATCTCATTCCATAAAAAAATCAACAGAGGTTCACAGGATGTAGACTTATTACTCTTAAACACCCAATAAAATGCATAAAAAAGAGAAATCAAGCATTAACAACATTTTAACGATTATATGTACATGTATATATATTCGTTAAGAAACGATTTACTTGTATTTTCTATGATACATTTTTGATAAGCCCATTTGGAAATTGCCTTTTATCAGAAAAACATCTCAGCCTTACACAAATGAGGTACTAGTATACAAATGTAGATTACTGATTCTTGACTCAGAGTAAATCGACTCTTTTGCATAAACAAGTGCATTTAAAACAAATGCAAATAATTAAGAATTCACTTTAAATACAAGCTAACAGGTAAATATTTTCCCCAGAAAATTTTCCCATGTTCGGTTCTCCTTCATTCTGCTTCAATCCATAATTCACGAAAATAACATAATTTAGCAGTAAGAATACTTAGTCAAACCATACTTCTCCAATAAGATATGCACGCAGAGTGTTAAATATTCCATTCCACAAAATTAGCTGGCTTAATTTGTTGGTAATTCATAAGCACATTGAAGTGTTTGATTTTGCCCATCGTATATCGAATATAAGTTTATTCAGATTAAATTCCATAACGTATATTTACCGCCGAAATTCATAGCTCCACCAAATGATGCGTCACAAAAGCCAATGCCTTCAAGGCTTTTAAATATTTCTCGAAGCCGAAGTAACGCAATTTCTGGGATAATTACTGACCAAATCGCTGAATTCATTATATTGTAGCTTGCTTCTAGACGATAAGCTTTACAGTTTCTGTTTAAGAAATCATTCGTTTTGAATACATTAAACTCTTTGACTTCGTGGGTTGTAATTACAAGAATTATCTTGAAAGGATGTTTCATTTGACAAATGTTTTAACTGCTGTGTCTCTACCAATAATAAATTAGAATGAATGTTGGAGCTTTTCTTAGGCGACTATTTGATCTATCGCTGTCATATTTAGTTCAAGTATTCTTTAGTGTGAGAGAATATGCATCTCAGGGTAACTTTTCGCAAATTTTAATTGAAAAATTAAACAATATTTCCATGATAATTCCTGAACATATTATTGAACAAAATTGTTTGGTGAACAAAATTTTTCAACATTATTTATTTAATTGTGCAGTATGTTATGAATTGTGGCAATTTCTTAATAATGTTATTCTGTATAGTATTCAAAAAAGAATTCAATTCAATTTTCTAATCTATTGATCTCTCAAAATTATAAAAGGATATACGGAATTATGTTTATTTAAAGGTTCGATGATATGATCGATCATGTTTGCTATGAGACTGGGGAAGTATTGTTGGGTTGAAAATCTGTTCTATCCTATAGCATAATAATTATATTAATAATTTACTAAGTAGAAGGATTATGATTCATTTTTTTAGAAATAAGAAAGTGTAAACATGTAATTATATTAATAATTTACTAAGTAGAAGGATTATGATTGGTTTTATTAGAAATAAGAAAGTGAAAATATGTAATTAATAATTTACTAAGTAGAAGGATTATGATTGGTTTTTTTAGAAATAAGAAAGTGAAAATATGGTATTAAGCAACAAATAATTTGACAGATGACGTTGAGACTGACGTTGCTGTTGTAGAGGAAGCTTTTTCAGCCAGATAATATCCTCAAGATTGGGTGATCACTTTTATATTGTGGTCATGCTATCTGGCTACCAACTCAAAGGTTGTGAGTTCGTGCCTTGTTATATCCAATCTCTACAATTTCTCATGGCACAAGAAACATATGCTGCGTCAATCATGTAATTGGAATAAAATTCTAGCATAATGCCGCTTTAATGTTTACCACAATATCGTGTTTAAAAGTTGTTTGCGTGATATAAAATTATAAATACTAACTATATTACGATACTTAATGGAATTTAAATAAGACAAATATTTTCAGTGAACTAGCCGGTCTTTGAAGGGAGCTATTAAACTATAATTTATAAAAGTACACTTAGTTTTTTTAAAATCAAAATAAAACGACACTTGGTAGATACGATAGGCTTATATAGGACAGTCTGCTAGAGTATAGTAATTAATTTTATTTTGAAGTGATATAGATAATTTAATTTTGAGCATCAAAGAATGATTGTACTGAACCGAATGATATGAAAATTTGTTAAACGAATTAGTAGATACATATTTGTTTTAGTAAATGAAATTAAATATATTGCCTATGATGTGAAAAATTACATTGAATAAACTATTTATTTCCTTGTACAGCAGAAATTATATGTAAGTGATCAATAAAGGAAGAACAGAGTAGAACAAAATACCATAAATTTATATATATTTAGCAAAAAAGAAAAAAAAAATCTTCCCTATGAAAGGTAGGGTGTAACAAACTTCAAATTGGCGAATTAGGACCACTCTTAATCTTGTCACGTCACATGTGGAAGGTTAATGACATTGTATGAAAAGTTACTAAGTTCCAAAAGAATGTACTTGTGTGCATAAAAAAACCCATTAGAATAAAGTCAATATCATTTTTTCCGCATTCTTTTTTTCAGAAAACTGGAAGTAGAAACTAGTTGTTTTATCATTATAAAACCTAAATTTTAAAACAAGTAATATATTAAAACTTTTTATGTCACTTTCTACTTAGGTATTGTATATTAACATAGTTATTGTTGGTTATTATATATTAGTTATTATTGTTGCTACTCAGTTTTCCTATATTCCTGTATTAAAATTTTTATCTTGGTGACCATTTGGCGACTCTATTTAAAGTATTAAAAATTAATTAAATTTAATTAACGAATTGACATTTGAAATTACATAATGAATGAAGAAATACTTCAAGTAATATATAATTTTTTAAAATTCTATTGTTGCTTATGTATATCTAATATTATTTATGATCGAGTGTCGCTTCAGTAATCTCAAAGCTTGGCGATGAATTTTGCGAATTTGGCTACCAAATATAAATTACTTGACAAATTAATTAATTAATTAATATTTGAAAAAAAAACTGCATTAACATCAAGTTCTTCCACTACAAGTTTAAAAAAATGTATTTGAACATGAGTGGGTGAATAAAAATTATTTTATTAATGATAACAAGAAATATATATATATATATATTAGAAATTTTTAATTTTGGTTTAATCATGAAATAAAATTTGAGAGTGTTAAACCTATAACTGTGAATGACGACACTAATAAAACATTATATAACACTAATAACATCTTCCAAATGCATATAATCAAATTGCAGAATAATCAATTTTGTATGAATGGCCAATGCGTTGTTTGATAATGTTAACAACTAATAGCAATTCAATTTGCTTTCAATAACTGAAATAAGTTATCTGGTTTGCGAATGAGCTATACTAGGAAAACTTAGCGAAATACTTTTTTTTAACATGTGAAGCAACAATGCTATTTTGGGTACGAAGTATATGTTCAAAAATTGACCAAATACAAATTAAAAACCATGGGTTATTGGTGATTATTAATTATAGGAATTGGATTCCTAGATAACGTTAAATACCGAAGTTTCGAATTCAAAACTTTTGAATTTAGATTTAGAATTGCAGTGATTTACATTTAATCATGCTGTGTTGTTTCTAATGGCACTTGTTATTGACATGCCCGGTGATTAAAAAGCCATTGTGATTTTATCCGAATTTTTTCGTCCCTTGTTTTTTAGTAGCCCCATCTAGGGCCGAGAGTACATGTCAGCTACCATACTTCATAGCCCTTTTTACGGGGTGACGATCATTCACAGATTGTAATTTAGATCTGCATCAGAATACGATCATCTTTGAACCAGTACCATCAGTGGTACTACTCTCGACATAGGGGACTTTGTGACCTCGATAGATTTATATATGCGCCAGCCAATATCACACACGAAGTACTTTGTTCAACGGGGTTTGAACTCGCAACCCAAAAAATGCGATTCCAAAGCTCTACCAACCAGGCTACTCCTGCCACATTTAATCCTAAATCTGCAGAAAAATTGTGAAATGAAAACCGATCCACTTTCGGCAAAATATTTCGAATGGTTTGATTAATGAATGCGTTTCATTTGATCCTTTAGAGTTTAAAACTCCAATAGTCAGCAATTAAAGTTTATATTGAAAAATAAAAACTGCTTTCACGAGGTAATTTAAAATTTTCTATTTCAGTAACAGATTTCAAAACTTTTTTTGTAATTAATTCTAATATATAGAGACGTGATTTAATACATCTTTTTCTTTGAAAGTTATTCATTTTAGTATTATCATTCTGAAGAAAGATATAATAATCTTAATTAAATATATGGTAATTAAGAATGCTATGTGTATATATAACTCTAAATATATCCTTTGGAGAATAGATCTATTTATCTACATTTAAACAAAAATTTGTAAAGTATTTGCCCGATGTATATATCTAAAATAATCAATATATTTTCGATAAAATTTGCTCATAAATACTATGAAGTTTAAGGAGCAGTTTAATTAATAATTCCACAATACTAAATTAGGTAAATAAGGCTTTAAATAAAAAACTATGTTTCCATATATAGAAAAAAAAATTTACTTTTAGTATTGCTTTTTTTATTGAATGTAGATAGAAAAATGAATATATTTTAAATAATATATTTCTCTCATTTGTATATATTTTCATTAACTTTTAGCTGACACTTGCAATGTTAAATTAAATTTTACTTCATTAAAATTCTAGTAATTTATGGAAAATAATTATCTTTCAAAACTTTTCAAAAATTGACATGATTTATTACTTTCCCAATAATTATGACGTTTGAAGATCGTTTGTCACAATTAATATTCTGTTATAACTTCTATTAATAATAAAGAAAATCATGGTTTGGTTTAGAACTGTAAAGGTCAGAGCATTTGTCTTAGCGCTATTATATTTAAAACGATCGATTTTATTTGAAAGGATGGAAATATGCACGTCGGACTTTTTTTTCGACAGTAATGATTAAAATTTTTATTCAAAAATTGAACTAGATTTTGGCATTATTCCTCAATAGCTTTTAAATATTTTCTTGCAAAAAAAGTGGTGTTTTAAAATTCAAGAAATTATTTTTTAATTTATGCCACCTTAATCATAAAGTTTTCCTTAAAAATTTAAAAACTTTTTTTTTAAAAATATTTTATTGCTTACTTTTTTCAATATTATATATATATATATATATATATATATTGAAAACGAATTCAAGTCTTTTTTATTGTTTTATCAAATATCTAATCTCTTGGCTATCTTCTATTGTTGAAAACTTTTATACAATAACTATGAGCATGCGTACACGCATTTCGCATATATTTTGCACGCGGAATTAGAAAGTGAAGTGGGAAAGCTCATATGCAGTTGGAAGATAAATCATTTTGAGAGTTATGACTTTAATGCAACTGTTATCACATGACCATAACCATAACCGGCTATTCCAACCAGCCCGAAAACACACGGGAAAATCTGAATGACCAAACCACCGCTAAGCAACAGTGGTGGGAACTGTGGTCGAGTCCTAAAGGCCATCACTGTTTATGGTACAACCCAACCCATGAGGGAAAAAAAAGTTCCATCATCGATAGGTGGTAGCTGACTTCTCATAATATCCGTGCTCACTAGGATGGCAAGAACCAACCATCATAACGGAAACTTCTCGCCCTCATTTCTGAGGGTCCACTGGAGAGAGACAGTACTGACATGACATAACATAACATAACGCCATCTTGCGCCCCCGGTGCCTATAACATTAAGTTATCTAACCGGTTAGAAGGGCACAAAATGGAAGGGGGAAAAAAGGAAGAAAGAGATGAGAAACAAAGAAAAATAGAGACGACAAACCTTCCAGGTATCTCCAGAGAGAGTCCCATTGGTGTCCAATCTTACACGACTACATTCAGTTTTTGGGTGAGGCAATAATTACATGGGGGGAACAAAAATAAGTTACTCTTTTGAGGTTATATTTTCGGTAGATTATGATTGGCAATTTGGTTTCAGCTATTGTATAATCCTGAAGAGGTCTTGGTATTTATGGTTATGGTTTATTATGGAGTGGATCTTGCTGCGTGAATGGGTGTTCGATGCAACCCTTCTGTACCATTCTTCCTCAAAACGTGGCACTGGCTTTCTCATGTGCCATGAGAGAGTCAGTAAGCATTCTGTGGCATAGTGAATTGGGGAGTAAACCTCAATAAAAGTCTTCAGGAGGCCGCGGTAGCCTGGTTGGTAGAGCGCCAGTCTTGAAACCGAAAGGTCTCGAGTTCTGTCCTCGTCTCGGCCAAAGACCGCCGTGTTGGCTAATGGCAGTTGGGCACGTTAAATATGTCGTGACTGCAAAGTCCTTCAATTTCCCTTAACAAAATGGTACCTCTGGAGGTACTGAATCAGGGATGAGTCGGTCTCTGATTCAGATCTAAATTCTGACTTGCTGATGAATGAGTGTATGAATGAGTTTGACCACCCCCTAAAAGGGGTTGTGTCGTGTGTGTTTGAGCAAAGTCGTACTTTCTCCTTAACGGTGCTCGTTAAGAGCGAAAGGCGCACGCCTTAATTCGAAAGAGCTCTTAGCTCTGCTCATTCGGACTTGGCATGGCCAAGTGGCATTAGACAACAACAACAGAAGTTTTCATGTTCATAATAAACAGAACAGTTGCAAGGCTGATTTGTATCAAGTCTCTAATAACTGCAATTAATCTCTAATAATTTAATCTTTATATGTTGTTTTTCTGTGGGAATCCTGAAGATGATGTAATTCATAAGATTTTTGATTGAAATTAAACGAAATCATTATCGTATTTAAACAGTAGATTTATCTGGCACCAGAGTATTGATTGAAGTATCTTATCGTATCACTAGAGCTTTTCGTAAGTTTGCATCAGGGTCAGATGATGAGGACAGGTAGGTTTATTGGCACAAGAACCATTCGTGGCCATACTGCGCCAGTCATATGGTTTAAATTAAGACTACATTAATATGAACCCAACTAATGAATTATAAATTAATACGAATTGAGGAAATTGCAAGAAATACAAGAGATGTGACAATCAGTAAATAAAATTTTAAAATTTCTCAATCGCAGAAATTTTTTTTTTGAAACAATTAAAATTGCGAGTTATTGATACAATTCCAAAATGAAGTTCTAAAAGACATTAAAAGGTTGAAAAGCAGCTAGATGCAAGTAAAAAGATGAATCGCTTTTAAAAATGCAAAAATATTTGGGTGATATTTTTCACCCACCAAGCCAGTCAGATGATGAGGACGTCACTTGAACTGGCCCCTCCTCTTCAAACTTTCACATAACGCCACCTGGAGAACATTTGGCCTCAACGGATTTAACATGCACCAGATCCACTTACACGACAGTTCTTCGGTAGAATAGGGTTTCAAACTTGAAAACCTCCGGTTCCGAAGCCGAGATCTTACATCAAGCCACCGTGGCTCTTGTAAAGTACAAAGGTGAGGATAGCAAGATAATTTTATGTATTATATTTCTAGAAAAGTATTATTGCTTTAAAATTATTGTGAATCAAAAAAAATTCTGAATATCACAAGATATATTATAAAGAATATTTCATTTTTTTATAAAAAGAAAAAATAATTCATAAAGAATCGGTGGCTTTTAAATTTTTTTTTTGAAAATGGTGTGATTAGAAAACGCATGTTGAAAGATCGTTTTCTTATTTTCCGTAATATTAGGAAATAAATAAATAATACAAAAATTTCTTTTTTATTAAATATAAAACCGATGGAGAGCTATAAATATTTATTGAAATTTATACAAACTAATTCTAAAAAATTCTAACTAATTCAAAAAACTAACTAACTGTTTTACTTAAATAATTCAAACTAATTCTAAATTCACGTTAAATTTTTGTGGGAAATTGCCTTGCGACAACAAAGAAAAAAGAAGGCTTAAAACATATTCCTTATTACATAAAATATCTTAATTACACTAAAAAAAATACATGTTTAGAATAAATTTCTACTAAACTTTTCTTATAACGCATTCATTCCGCACAAAAGAATTTGGATGCAAACTCCGAATATTAAACGATGCAGGAATACGTAATTACTTCACGCGCGGGCTTCTAAATGATTGAAGAATGTCAGGCTGTTGTTATGCCCAGCGCAGCAACACACATACACAGTTCTTTATTATTAAGGAGCTTCAAAATTTCATTGTTTGAGGGGAAAAGAAGAAATCTTTGTTCTTTTCTCTCTCTACCGAATAGTTTCGGTATTCATACTTTACGAATTAACTCGGGTGGTCTTAGAAATTAATCACTTAATTTTGTCCCACACATAATGCAGCAATCACAAAGGGTTAAAATTATTGCCTAGTGTGGAATTCGGGCATATTTTTAGAAAGAAAGAAAAAAAAAACCCAGCGTCTATTTATTATGCATGCAATTAAGTGACGAGTTTGAAGTTTTTTACTGCAAATTCGACGCTGTAAATTAGAATTTAAACTCTAATGGAATTGTAAGTGTTCCAAAACAAAAGAGCAACAACGCATTTAAATTTTGCATAACAATAAATTTCAGTTTTTGGAATAATGGATTCGTACCCTTTTTAATAAACAGTTATTATGAAGTTGGAAAAAGATAATAATAATGCAATTTAAATTATCTTTTCTGAAGCTTAGGGGTTTGTTAAGTATTCTTTCCTACACTTTGAAACTTTTGTTTATTGATTTTGTTGAATTATGTGTAAACACCATTATATATAAATTATTAATATTGTATATTAATAATTTACATATAAATATTTAGTATATAATATTACTATTTTTACATAACAAAATCCTATATTTTTGTACAGAGTAATCTTATTTAAATTTAATTCTTTATAAAATATAGATAAAGAAAGGAAAAAAATTCAAAGAATGCCAACGCCAATATTAAACGGGAGCAGTGATTTTTTAACCATTTGGAAAACAGATATAACATCGGTAGAAAAAATACTTCAAGTATTCATTGTATGCAACTATATTTTATATTTTTGAATTATAAATGATAAGTTAAAAAACTGTTTCATTTTTTGAAATCATTAGGTCCTATTAGACATATTTGGCAAAATATTCTAGCAATTCGATGTTTTTTATCTATATAATTAAAAAGAATATTAGTCTGTTCGTCTCTCATACCTTCCATCATCCGATTGTGATGGAACTTTGGGGAATGGTTGAACGAATGCCCACAAAAGTTTCTGATTTAGTAAAACTATACTCCGATAGGTGGCGCACTCGTCATTTCGGTGGAAGTTGACCCCTGCCTGAAGTTTTGTTTCTTACCTTATGCACTGTTGTGCAATTCATCCGATTGTGATGCAACTTAGGGGAATGGTTGAAAGAATGCCCATGAAGATTTCTGATTTAGTAAAACTATTCTCCGATAGATGGCGCAAATTTTGGTAGATTCAACCCCTGCCTGAAGTTTTGTTTGTTTTTACCTTATGTACTGTCGTACCATTCATCCGATTGTGATAAAACTTGATCAACTTATTGCTTGCACTTACGCGAAGTTTATAGATAAAGTACAGTTATCTTATTTCATTTCTAATATATAAAAATGAATTTTTGTTTGTTCGTATTTTATGCGCTTCCGTACCGTTCAATCGATTCCGATGAAAATTTACTTACTTAATGTTTGCACTTGCGAGAGGGCTATTTTTTAAAACTGGGAATTGACAAAAAGACAAACAGCAAACGGCCAATTCGCAGATCTGTCTGTATTTCCATTAGAAGATAAACATGATAATTCAAAAACGCAGTCACTTAAATCAATGAAATTTCATATATAATCTTGTAATAACAATTATAATTCTGTTTTTGAATTTTGGCTTCAATCGGTCATTAAAAGACATCTCAAATAGGTATTGTATTTGCAGCTACTTATGCATTAACTGCAACTTATGGATTATTCACCAAAAAACCAGCCAAAACTCACACCCTAATAAACGTTTTTGTAACCTGTTCGCAAATGGCATTTGTTTCTTAATATGCAAGTAACTTTTTCCTTACTGTACTTCGAAGCGAGAGATTTGCATCTGCATGTTTTTGAAAATAAATATCGGAGCAGTCTGGTACTTGTATATTCAGAGCCGGCCTTCTCTATGAAGGAACCCGGGTGCAAAAAACATTTGGGGCCCTAAATTTTTAGCAAAATAAATAATAAATAAAATGAAATAAACCGAGCATTTGCATATGTATTTAATGTACGTAACTTTGTTTTTGCTATTAATTACTGCCGAAAAATTACAATTTTTTCAATTTCTTTTCCATACTTTCGCGTTTAAGCATTTTACCCATATGCTTGACCGAAGATAATACTTTATTTAATTTTAATTGCTGAAGAGTGTTCAGCATTTATTATATTTAGTAACTACCTATGTAAAAAATTGTAAAAAATATTACATTAGATGTAGACAAAAGTAGATAGCTGATGGTTTGTAAGTCCATTTGGACCCAGCCTGAGCCTCAACTTCTGGGTGCCAGGCACGACGCTCTGTCTTAACATGTCTGATGAGGGTTTCCTTATTCATAAATTAGCATTTCCAGCCGTTTTATAGATATTATTGCAATCTTAGCCTTATAAAGAAGTCAACCGATGCTCAACCAACCACATGAAAACAAACTTGTTGACTTTTAGTATGTGCAGCATTATTATTGTTCAGAACACTGTTTAATTCGTAATCATGGTGGGGGCCCCTCTCAGTCACGGGCCCTGACTGCTTAGCCTCCACTGCACCTCCCAGATGGCCAGTCCTGTGTGCATTAACCACATTCCAACGACTAATCATCAGAAAGCCCAGCCCAAACTCGCCCTCTAATAAACTCTTTCGTAACTTGTTCGCTAATGGCATGTGGCTCATAATATACAAGTAACTTTTTCATTACTATACTTCCAAGCGTTTGACATTCATGCGGATGTTTTTTAAAATACATATCGCTAGAGGGGCTGGATCGATGTCCATAATTTTATGCAGGAATGAGAAAGAGGATAACATCTTTATCGGAGAGCATGTGAGATGTACGTGGAGTCCATTCCTGCTGGTTTATTAAATTCTACTTTTTTGTGAGTAAAACTGACCAACTTATGAAGTTTTGAAATTTATTATCAGAATCAACGGATGCCCCATTGAAGTATTGATTTTTTTTCAAATTGGTCTATGCTTTAATATTCAAAGTTTCATAATTCATTTCTTTAGCACAGATAAATCAATATATATATATATATATATATATATATATATATATACTATTGTATGATTGTATGCCATATTTACTAATGCCAATTAATTATTGTAATATTTATAAATTTTCATCAAAAGATTACCTAAAAGCATAATATTCATAATCTTTTAAACAGGATATTTATCGCAATATGTCATTTAAAGAAATTTTTGGAAACTGTATGTACTTTAAAGGAACGGAACTTTGAAAAAGGAGCTTATCATAACATGAAATTTGTATATTTTATTTTTTACTTTATGCATAATAACTAGCATGAATTTACTTTTTGACATTCAACAAGAAATGAAATGAAATTACTGTGAATTAAGATGCACGCTAATTCACTATTATTTTAAATTAAAAACTGTTCTTACTCAAACAAACTTTTGCAGAAATCGTAAGTACTTTATGAAAAGACATTATTTAAATTTCAAAAATAAAAAGATGGGAGAAAGAAAGTGGCTTAAAACATACATTAAAAAAGATGTAATTTCAATTTATTCTCTATTGTTTTCATTATTTTTACAATACTATGAAAGAACAGCTTTTTATCATAATATGGAAAAAATGACGTTTCATACTATATCTTTTGATATAAGACAAAACTGGACAATAGTTTTAATTAAAAAGAATAATTTATAATTTATTTAATTCATTAATAAATTAAAAATAATCAAAATGTTCTTATTTTCATGAACTTTTTAAGAATCTGATTGAAAATTTGAATAACATTTTGAATGGAATTTGTGTGAATATTCTTTCACTGGTTCTTCGAATCAATGCATATTTCATAATCTGAAGCTTAAATACTTTTTGACAATTTATTAAAATGAATTAATACCGCAATTAGTCTTAGGATCTTATAAATTTCTAATCTTACTCAATTTTTATGTTCCTTTTACAAAGTTCGCACGCTCTCTGTAATGTAGACTACTTTATGTAAGCCATACTATATAAAAATGAAAATTTTCTCCTTTGTTGAACTTTACAAAGAGTGAATTAGATAGTAGACCACCAAATACAACATCAAATTTTATCAACTATCCATATCGACATTTCGAGTCTCTACTATTTCACAAATAGTAATAGTGCGGTGATTACTTAAGATCACTGTGATCAAAAGTGAATAGTCTATCGGAACCTTGCCAATTTTAAACTAGAAATTCGCTTTATCTGACTGTTTACATCATCCACTGACAATATTTTTTCGAAGAAACCTCTCTACTCTATAGCACTTGATTGTAGTCCTGAATTCGATGTCCTCGCATCTCGTTTTCAAATTTCAAACTACTCATTTACATCCAAACTATACTGATTTCTGTTGTTATTCATATTCGATGTGCAAAGTTTGAAAAGCAAAAGAAAATCTACTTTTCCAATGCTTTCGATCTATCTGAACAAAAAATAAATAAATTTCGAAGTGAAATGGATGTTTGACATTTACCATTTTCAAGAATTTGCGCCCTCTTTGAAAATTCAGAAATGAAAATTCCCATAATGGTGAAATTTTTTCTTTGCATCCATAATAGCTAGTTATTCCAATATTTTTAAAGCCTTTTACTTCATATTCCTGTATTGTATGATAATTCGAAGTTCCCCTCTCCAATGATAGAGAATACATCTCAAAAGAGTTTATCATTATTATTTTCGGGGCTTGAAAAGCTTTTTTTTTTAACTATGGAAAGCATTAACTGTCTGAAATGTGCTTTTTCGCTATGTTTACACTGATGAAAGGCTTATGACTGCACTATTTGCCAATGGATTCTAAAGGTGAGTTCACACGAGGCTAACTATTGTGCGCAATAGAAGATCATGCTTACTTCCGAAAAATCTTTTGACCACAATGGTAAATGTTTGTCCCGTCGGGACAACCGTTGGCCATTGTCCCAACGATGCTATCTCAACTGTTCATACGAGGACAATACAGAAAGACAACGGCTGAGCGCAATAGTAAGTGTTTTTAAATGTAGCGCAGGGTGTGTGTGTATTTAAATTCTTCTTTACTTTTTTTTGTTTATTTTCCCACACACACAAATATATATGTACAAAACATGGACGACGATCACAGATATACAAGGAAACACATAATATATATATTGAAATATAAAAAGTGCTGCTAACAACGAGCAAACAAATAATACTTTTTGCCGTTAACGGAGGGCGAGTGGGTGGCTGCCTGCACCAGTTTCAACAACACTGGATATATTGTTTACAAAAAAATCCCAGCAGCTCTCCTCTCACATTCCAAACATACTTCTGGGTTGGGGCATACTGCGCCATCTATGTTCAGCATTCATTTATATATATGAATAAGTGTACATAAGAATAAAAAAACTACAAATAAAATAATTAATTAAATCAAAAATTAAAAATAATTAAATCACATAAACAGTAAGCCTCGAGTGAACCCACCTTAAAACCCTTCGCACTTTTGTAAATGCGTTAAGATGGATTTAATCGACAAAATAGGGTTGAGAAGAAAGATGAAAGGTGAAGATGTTTCCCTTAACATTTAATTGAAATGGGAATATTCACAGAAATAAAATAAATAAATTTTGAATTAAAATAAAATAATAAGATCAGAAACGACACGATATTCACATATATGTGGGGGAAAAAATCGAACGAAAGTGCATCTAATAAGCTGAAATGAAGCTCAAAGAATGATGAATTCCAGAAAGTCACTCATCCTCCCGGAAGTCGTCTCTTGTTGAGAAAAAATCGTTGAAAAGTGTTAGTCAGGATACTGAAACGAACAGTACCACTGCTGATGATGAACAAGCATAAACTTTGGTAAAAACCAAAATTTTGGTAAAATGCCTACTTTTATAAAATGATAACTATAATTCACTTTTGATATGCCCATAGTTATCAGTATATATTATTAGAAAATACAAAAGACTTTTCGGGCAACACAAAATATCGAAAAGAAACATTAAATAATTTTTGAATTAATTATAGTTATAATACAATTTTTTTTCTCTGCTGCTGACAAAAATTGAAGATGAAACTACATTCCATCAGAAAAAGAACCAACTTTAGCATAAGTTAAGTTTTTACGCTCCAGTCAAATATTTCAACAAGCAAAAAAGCGTTACCGACTGAAATGATAAAAGATTTCGATATTTCGTTCTTTCTATGTTGTTATATGCAAAGAGATATATAGGTGAAAGATTTCTAAAATATTTTAATATTTTATATTTTGAATATTGTTACATATAAAAATATCGGTACTTTTCCATTATACCGGAGCAAGCGAAAAGTCGCCAATAATGATGCAACCGCTAACGGCAATATCGCCGCCAGTAACCTTTTGCCACCACATTTTTTAAAAGAAAGTTGCGGTCATTTTGTCATCTACTCCAAAATGGCGACTGTTGTGCTGTCGCCAAAAAGTCTGCTTGGCGAGATTGGAAAAATATCATGAAGCAGCGTATAATCATATCATCTGTATGCCTTTGTTGGAATCGGTAAAAAGTTAAAATGTGACAGTTCTTTAGTTGGAAGATTCTTAAATGAAATCGAGAAAATATAAAAATATCATGTGTAGCAAAAAAAAATTATGTCGGAAGTCAATGAAAAAAATTCTATTTTATGATGTCGAAACCTAGACGATCCATCTACTCTTAATAGAAAGCTTTGATAATGCATTATGTTGTGAAGCTTCTTTATATGATAATATGTCTCCCACACAAGGTAAAGAAAAAAAATGAATAAGCCTGATATATTTTTCGAAAATTTCTTTCCACAAAACTTTTTATTTCCTTTAAAATCTAATGCATTCTATTAATATGAAATTTGGAAGTGATATTTTGAGAAACAGTATAATTTAATAATCGGTTCCTTTCTTGTAAAAGGAATGCATAAAACATCAAAATATTTTTCCAATGTTTACAAATGTTTCTTTCGATGTTATTTTCAGCTTGTTTTTACTTCTATTGAGGAAAGAAATAAAATTATTCTTATTAGTTTTTCAATTTTAAGTGATATTTTAACAATTTGAATTTTGTTAATTTAGAAATTTTGAAGAGAATAATTTATGCAAAATGTTTCTTCCATATTTATTTACTCATATTATTTAGAACTGTTCGCCTCACACACAAAAAAGCTAATTAAATAAATCTTTAAATTATGTGAAATTCTTATTCCTAAAGATGATTCATATTTTTATCATTGTTTTATCATTCTTCCATTAAATCAAGATTTTTTTTTTGAAATCCAATGTAATCGATTTCTATAATGCCACATGTCTAACATAATAGTTCATATTATTTAACATCTTATATGTTATTGTGTTACACTTTATTTCCACAAGATGCTAAGGAATTTGAAAGTTACAATTACAGCAAATTTTAAGTTGTCAAGCTTACTTAAATTGTTTTCTTCCAGTGTTCTTACATTTAAACTCGGAAACTGTATTCTCGGAATAAAAAAGAAATTTTGTGAAATCAAAGCCATTAAAAGTCTTCCTTAAGCTTTTCTAATTTATAAGGGAAAAAAAACATTTTTATCGTTTGGTTACACAATTATAAATAGAGTATTCCATCCCTTATGAATGGACATCACATTGTTTGTTTAAATTTAGTTTGCAGTTAATTTGATAATTTTTTCTAAATATGCAACGGTCTTAGTGCACAATTATTTGCATCCTCGTATTTACAACTCATCATTTAATCTGCTTTAAAAAATAAAAAAATAAAAAATAGTTAACCCAGATTGTTCTATAATAACTTAATTATCCACAGATAAAAAAAAGAAAAGGGAGAGAGTGAGCATTTCGTGCTTTATAATTTTTATTGATAATTTTTCAAGAGCTGAAGGAAAAAAAAATGCATAGAAGGGAAAATTTTGGATCCAAAATATTTTTTTTTATCAATATTATTTACAGATTTAGAAAATATTTTATCTCGAACACGTGTTCATGCGATCGTTTGCAATATAGATTCATGTCGCTTACAAAGAAAAACTTTGTGTATTTTGCTGAGTTGAAAGATGCTTTCCTTTTTTTTGTATCTTTTTTTTTACTCTAGAATCTTTTTGATGCCACTAGTACAGAAAATAAATCGGTTTCAGTTTATTTTATTAATTCAATGACATTTATGAAACTGCATTTGGAAGAGAAGAAATATTTCTGTAAATATAAAGCATATTTTCTGAAAGACCGATGCACTCAACAGAAGAATGATTTCAATAAACCGCGCAAAAAGAATTTCCTTCCACATTCTAGTTAGATTTTCGAAACGTAAACAATATGGAAAATAAGCTGAGCGGATTGCTTGAAATGTTTCTTTTGTTATGCATATGCAAAGCATTATCCTTAGATTCCATCTAACTCCACTCATCTAATTAAATCTTAGTTTATTTAATAATAAAGAGTTGATTACATTAGAAAAATCGATAAGACAACTGGGATTTTCAATAACATCTAAAACAAGCTGTTATTAATTCTCAAGAAAAGATATTGTAAACAAGGTAATGAAAAATGTATTCTTTTGCATATAATTCAATTACTGATTCAATATATGACTTTTTCGCTAAATATAATTGTTCTCGCTAGAAAAATAAATAAATATTTAAATTATTCTCTATTTTAACATTTTTTTCTTCACAATCAACAAATTCTTTTTAAACCCAAAAATATTTTATAAAATAAAAAAGTGATTTTAATCTACAACTGAATATATTCAGAGTTGAACAGAAAAAAGTAAAACAGAATTATTTTTAAGAACTGTTCTATCTAAAATATCCATTTAGCTTCAGTTTTATACTTTATTCCATTTCGTCTACTTTTCTTCATAAATAATGTCAAAACAATTAATATTTATGAATATGTGATAGTTAAAATCATTAACTAAATCGATATTTGCACGAATGTTAAACAAAGACAATAAAAGAAAAATAATTTTACTCTCTAATTTCATCTTAAAGCAACAACCTTAAAGACGGAGCTGTGGAATATAAACTAAACATGGTGTACAATTTTGACGTTACAGAAACTCTATACTTTCAGTTTCCACAACAACTTTTGGAGGATTCTATTTAATATATTGCGTTTTGGAAGAGAAATTTCAGTTTTCAAACACTGCCCGAGACATTTTCACTTAAGTTCAGCAAAGAGACATTTGCCTTTAAAATAAGTTAATAAAAGCAATTGTCTTTAAATTATTACTATTTATATAGCTTTTTACATATTTTAGCTTTTCAGCATTCAAATCACGGTAAGGCCTGTGGTAGTTCGTATACTTTTTTTGTAATCTAAAATGTTCCACACGACGACGTTGCAAAAAGTATTGAAATTTCTAAAAAGAATTTTATATTTACTTCAATTAATTTAGAAAAATTATATTGAGAAATTACGATGTTTGACAAATCTAACATAAAAATACAGATTTTGGATTTCCTATAGGTAATTTATAAGATTTAACTCGCATAATTTGTGACCTATTTAACATTAGCCATTTTTGGCGACTAGTTCGGAATAATGGTTTCTTTAGCCTCGATTTTATCTCCTATGTATAATTTATATCTAAATAGTTTTCAACAAAGCATTTTAAATCAAATTTTAATAGTCTTTAAAATCGTATATGACATTTAAATTTATGTATAACATTATTATACTGTTAGAAACATAATTATCCGGCCAATTTATCATCTAAATGCTTCGATATTATAAGTTTCACTTCGTACTCCATGTGTAAACTAGTCAGTCAGTTTTTCTTTAGCTTCCAACAATGGGGGAATCAATCAATCTCCACCTACCAGTTGTAAGAGCTTCAGCGCTCAGCCACTGGTGGGGTTCGAAGAAAGCGTTGTTGAGTGGGAGTGACCAACGCTGCCACTTTATTTCAGTCATATATTTGATAAACAATAAAAAAATTTTTAGAAAATCAGAAAAAAAAACCTTTCAAAAGTAAGTTGTAAAAAGCCCAGTTCAAAATTGCAGATCAGTCAAATTGGTACGATTGAAAAGGCTACTTTTAAAAAATTTAAATTGATATAAATATGATTTTTCTACAATTATATTTTCATTCAGTTTTTTTTAATTAAATTTTTAAGAAATCTTGAAATTCCAAAATAATAAATTTAACTCCAAAATATGGTAACTTTAGATGAAATTGGCAACTAAAATTGCCTTTCTTCCTTTCATCTAAAGTTGCCAATTGTTTCAAATTGTCAACCTTAGATGAAATGATCTACTCTATAGAGTGTTTCACATAAAATATATAAATATTCTCTTTTATTATTAATAGAAACAGTGGCAAAATTTTCAGGAATTTCATGTTAAATGATTTTCTAAATTTCATGTTGTCATAATTTCAGAAAATATAATTTAAATCTTAGTTTGAATTCCTATTTTTAATGAAAAATGTTCCTTTTAATTAAGATCGAATTCAGTTTCGTAATGAATTGATTTATCTTCAATTCCATTGAGAATTATAAAAATAACAAAAAAATTAAACTCGGGGAATAATTTCTCTACGAAATAATTTAACTCGACTTTCATTTAGAATATCCCCAACAAAGTTTCCTATTTATTGAAATGCCACCTAAAATATTTCTCAAATGCAGAGCTTCCTTTTTAAACTAATTTGAAACTTTTCTATGATTTTAAAATGTTTACATTGGATCAGAGATTCGTTTCATAATTTCACAGCAATGAAACTAACACTGCAAAAAAAAAAAAAAAAAAAAAAAAGACAGTGTTCAAGAGGTACACTGTATAAAAAACTAGAAGAGAGAAGACACTTGTGTCTGCTTTATGCTTGAAATTATTAATAGATAGAATATACAGCTGTATAAAAGACTAGAAGAGATAAGAGACAGAGTGAGAAGACGCTTGTGTCTGCTTTATAGTTGAAATTATTAATGGATAGAATATACAGCTGTCATTCAGTTAAAAAAATGCCTTGTTACTACAGAAACTTAGTTGCCATGAAGAAATATGCCATACATCCTTTAGAAAATGGAACACGACTCCCATTTTGCAGATAATTTTAGCTCTTTGAAGTGAGATATGGTAAAATATATGGGAATAATTTTCATATAATTTATTGCATTTCTATGCTATTCAAAACCATCTTGTTAAGGAATTTCGTTTGCAGTCTTCTGTATATATGTATTTTAATTAATTTTTTTATTTATAAGTCTTAACAAATATAAATATTAGATGAAATTATATTGAATTAACTTGGAATTTAAATTACTATCATCAACGTCAAGTGTCAAGTATGTTAATCTTTTTATTTATTACTTTCATTATCTTTAAGTGTATTCGATATAACGTTTACGATTTCTTCGATGTACAGAAAATTAATATTATATTTCATGTGACTTGTCTGTATCAAATCGTGGTTTTTCCCGATAAAACACTGCGTTGTTTTATAATATTTCATAAAAAGATAGAAATCAACAAATTCACATCCAAAAAGAAATAGAGGACGTATTCTCACTGTAACTTCCCACACGTTAACACAATATGCTGCATTTTATGCTTCAAATAATAGGAAAGGAAATCAGATGTGGATTTTGGAAGTTTTATTTTCCAACGATTGAGTTCAAAATTTTACACAATTTCGAAATATTGGAAACAAGATCTTACACCAAATCCCATTTGTCTAAATTATTGAATTTTCTAGTTATAATATACTTATCTTAATCCGATAATCAGTGTACAGACTAATAGATAATATAACATTTTATTAGATCTACAATCATAACTAAGCGCCTTCGAAGAAAGCTCGCTTATTATTATATTTGATAAATTGCTTTGTTATAACTCCTTGTTCACGATTTCGTCTATCTGTCAAGTATTAAAGGCGTATTATTTCAGTTATCTTAGTTAAACTCTGTTTATTATGTATATGAACCTTTCTATCATCATCATATATCTTCCAAACTTCGAGACACTGTAACCACTCTTTTATTTATAAACTGCGCAGATATCAAACAAAATCCTTCTTCTTTAATTCACAAAGGAAGGAAATAATACGATTAGATAGTTGAGGAAACAATGGAATAAAAGTGAACTTCAGATCCAAAAATGTAATAGATTATTGGAAATCAGGTAAAAAAACTATTTTAATAGAACTCAGCAATAATTCACATGATTATAAATGGATGTCATTAAAATTTAATGATACATAAAATTAATTTTAAGTGATAATAGTTTTGGAAGATATAGCGTGATAACGCCAATTTCAGCTTAATTGTTAATTAAAATTTCAAAAATATGTTCAATGTACACATTATAAACCTCTAAGGTATATATGTGCCAAATTTGATAACTGTAGATCAGACTATCTGTTCTGAATGGCGCAAACAACCACGCACACATGCACACTCACACATATAGATTCATGTTTATTATTAATAATAATAAAACTATTTATTGAATTCCATACATCTGCCATTAACGGTTTTGAGCTTTCATATTATAGTTTTCAAGTAAGACTCCATTCTTGACCTAAATCGATTCCATTGCTGATATTGGAATATATAATTTGGAATATTTTTACAAGATTCAAATTCTCCAATGTCGTATGAGCACAGAAGGATAAATAAATAAATTTCTTTCTGACGAAATTCGCCTAAAATTTGATGAAATTCTGCATTTTCGATGTAAAGGTCATATACTGAATATCATATCTAACATTGTATTCTTTCAGAACCATATTCAAGGACAGACACAATTCTATAAATGGTTTTTCCAGATTCAAAAATAACTGAAACATGGAATTTCAGCAAACTTTTCAGATCGTATATTTTTTTTTGTCAATTTCAATTCTTTCTCTTTGTATGGTTCGTATATGATATAAAAATAAATAAATAAACAAAGAGAGTATTGATAATAAAAAACAAAAATAATACAAGATAAATTTTTCCATTTTTTGAGAGTGGAAAGTGCTGAAAATAAGATAGGCACAATTTCAGTGGAATTTTTAAAAGTATCCTCTATCAGCAAGAGTGGATGCCTGGCTAGATTCGCTTAGCAATTACTGGAGCTGAGAACAAACCGATTTCAATAGTTATTAGCTTAGTTGCTAATGTAAAGAATCTGAGAAAAAAACATATTTATCAAATATAGAATGTTAGCTGGTAATCGGCGCTTTACTGCAGCAGAAGAAATATCGTTTGGGATTTGAAATAGTTACCTTGTTTAATTAAGAATGATAGGACGAATGATATTCATTGTCTTGCAGGAAATGAATAAATTCATTGAAATTGAAGGATATATAAAGGAGAAGCATAAATAGTATTTATTCTATTTTTATTACTCTATTCTACAAACAAATATTCATTTTTATGTATTAGATTTCTGTATTCTTTTAGGATTGTTAAATGTGGTGTTCTTTCAGAATGGTAATGAAAGAAACTATTAACGTGATTCGTTTAATATTCTTTCAGTATTCTCAAATTTAATATTAGAAAATATGATTAAAATATTTTCTTTTAAAATTAATTAAACATAGAAAATATATTTATACCATAAAATCTTTAATATAGTTGAAAAGGCATTTTGAAAACTAAGATGGTGGAAAATTATTTGTACTATAATATTTTTGGACAGTTACTGAATAAAACGCTAAACTTTTATAAATGTTAAGTCAAAATTTCAAACTTATAGGATTGGTTCCCTTAAAACTTCCTCGAACTCTCACTTATAAAACTATTACCTCAGAGAAAGACTTACATAGCATTTACATACAATAGCAACGAAATATTAACGTTTAGCATCTTTACTGAATCTTTAGCGTCTCCTTAGCGAGTTATTTGGTGGTTTATCCATGGTTAATAGATGCAGTAAATAGATCCGAAAATATTTTTTATATATTAGATAATTTTAATATGCTTATAATCATCCCGTAAGTGCAAATAATATGTAGTCAAAGTTTTATCGGAATCGATTGAGCGGTACAGCAGCGCATAATAGACATACAGACAAACATTCATTTTTATTTTTATAGATGACGATACCACCAGTAACTTTGTAAAATTTAATTGATCAGGTTCCAATTTGTTCATTATCCCGTAAGTGCAAGTAGTATGTAGTCAAAGTTTTATTGGAATCGGATGAGCGGTACGGCAGCGCATAAGAGACATACAGACAAACATTCAGTTTTATAGATGACGATGCCATCAAATTTAATTGATCAGGTTCCAATTTATTTCATTGCTGTCATTTAGTTATTAAAATATTTATAAATACGAAGCATTCTATTAAATAATATTGAGTCTAATACACATAAAGTAATGCATTTTTACAAAGCTGCTGAAAAAAATGAAACATTATACCATTCTTAATAGAAAAGGGATCATGAATTTAAATTGATAATGCATTTTTCTCACTTTTAAAGTCAACTCTAACTACAAGGCATAAGAATCATACAAATGCTCTAGACGTCATTTACATTTGCTGAATTACGGATGATGTGGGTGTAAAAAATGATTCGGCTACTATATTACTTTCTTGACTAATGAAGGAAAATGCCATCAATAAAATTGAAAGGAAATCATACACCTTATTTTCAGAAAATAAAATCATAATTAAACATTAATTACTTTGCCCAATTTAATTTGAATGTATACCATCTAAAGAGATTATTGAGAAACAGAATCCGTCAATGTTATCCATTATTGATATTTGGTTTATTAATTGCTCCATGGCATAACAATTCTTTTTTGAACGTTTCTAAAATAATTAAGGAATGTATTTTAAGGGAATCGAAGTATTATAGAATGTTTCACGTAGTTTCAACGCATCTGATTACGTAGAAAAAATGCACGACAGATGTGAATTTTATCAGGAGAATAATAAGTAAATTAAACCATATTCACAGAATGAATTCAAATGGCTTGAACATTATTTCACATAATGAATTCAAATGGCTGAGATTATCAGAATTAAAAATTTTATTTATCTAAAAGTTCGAATTAAGAAAAACTACGCCCAATAAAAGAAAATAAGACTCATTTTTTTAAAGTCAAACAGAAATGGCATTTAAAAAATATATATATAAAGATTTATTTCTAATCGATAAAAGATTCATTTAAGCAAAAACTAAAGAATAAACTGTAAATAAACAAAAACATTTATAAAAAAAATAATAATTTAATAACTGTGTATCTAAATAAGTGAATAATTTTAGCTAAAGGATAAATTTAAAAAAAAAGAGAATTCTATAATTAATTTCAAAATAAGCTATGAAATTCACATCTTATAAAATTGACAGTTTTTAAATAAAATAAGACATTTTAATAGTTCTATTAGTGGATACAGTTCTCATTTGAATTAAATCTTTAAAATTATTTACGATCACATATGCGTTTAATTACAAAAAAAGTGAAGCATAGCAGTGCCTTTATATAGTTTTTAAAATTTTGGAATTTTGAATTTCATACTTTTTTTAACACTGTATAAGTAGGAAATTTAAGGGACTAGAAGAAAGTTACTGTGAATATAAGAGTTTAGATGGAAAAAAAATTAGCCTCCTATTAATAATTATTTTTACATTATAATAATATTTTTAAAATGAAAACTAGTTAAGATTAAACATTACTATTCGACAAAATAATAATAGAAGTTTTTTTTTCAGAAACAGAAAAATTATAGCTCTCTTTTATCTTTAAATAAGTTCTAAAAAATCAGTCGATTCAAAAATGAGCTAAACTGTAATTTTTCGCTTCCAGGGTATACGTATGCTTATAGCATAAACAAAAATAATTGACGAACAGAGTTGGATTTTCTAAGCATACTTTTAAATGAAAAATAAAAAGATATCAGTTGAAAAAATCAGACTGAAGCATTTTCTAAATTCACTGAATTCAACATTTTTGAAAAGGTCACTGGAGAGGTAAACACAGTATGTGATGACATTTTTTTCTTTTTTACTGTATAGAAAATCCCCGAGCGACGTCTTTGTTTCATGACTAAAAATAATCCATTTAAAAAGAAAATGTTATTTTAAAATGATTTTAATTTTAAGCATGATATTATAAATAATAATTAATTTTTCGTCTTTGCCTTTTTTTTCTAGCTTATAAATAATCTTAAGGATTACTAAAAATTACTTATATCACATTTCAGGTATTTGAAGAAGAATTTTATATTTGAGTTTTAACATAGAAAAGTTTTATATTCAATGAATGAATTTAATATCCAAATTTTTCAAATAAACAATATTCTAAAGACAATAAGCACAATTTTGTCTAAATTATGTTTTTTAGACAATAAAAAAAATGTTTTCCTAAATTATGTTTTTTAGACAATAAAAATATGTTTTTCTAAATTATGTTTTTAGACAGTATGGTTAAAATTATATTTTTTAGACAATAAATATATTTTTGTCTAAAAAATTATAAGAAGAGTTAAGATCCTTCGTTTCTCATTTAAAATATAATTTTATTTTTGTAAGTATAAAGCAAAAAAATAATGAAAAATATGGAGTAAAATATAAATAAATTCAAATTTATGATATATTAACATCTTTAGCATATAATATTTCTCATCAATTGTAATAAAAATTGCAAGCATTAATATACAAAAATTGAATGTATTAAAATCCCGATAACGTAATAAATCGTGTTCCAATGATTAATATGGTGGAATTCGAAATCCATTTAATGGAATTTTTTTTTTTTAAATGTTTATTGCTCTTATTTTTCTTAAATCAGACTGAGAAGAAAACGTAAATTTTCTTTTAAAAATCCTACCATTTTAACACTAAAATTTAATTTCAGTGAGAATTTTTTTTTTGCCTCATATTTTCGCTTCTTCATTTCATAAAATTTTTCGTAGATCAATTTTTAAAATAAACTCATAGACACACAGCAGGCAAATCGTTTTTCCTTTTTTTAAAAAAATGAATCAAACTGAAATAAAGCATCATTTTTAAATATAAAGATAAATATATAAAATAATGCGATAAACAACCCTAATGATTTCAAAAGCAAATTTAAAATTCAATTTAATATAACCAACTTAAAAATTCATATTAAATGGTTTAAGTTCAAACAGTACGCTTGCATCTCGTCTCGTGAGCCACTTGTTGCTTACAGAAATTAATTAATAGAAACATAAAAATCTTATATCTTTTGCAATTTTCAAACGGTCATGCTTTTAAAAATCAAAACGCCCGCGAGTTGAAACATCAGACGATAATACTTACTAGCCGCAAACGATTATTTTGTTCGGAGAGTGAACTCTTCAGGAAGCAGATAACCCAGTCAATATCGCCACTCAGAAGAATTTAGCGTATGTGTGAAAAAGCGGTCGCGGGCGCATGTATTTAAATCGGAGTGCATAGCTGCGCCATCTGGACAAATAGATGACACAGTGAATTCTTGAGTAATGTAAATAATTTAATTACCAGGCTTATGTAAAAATATGACGTTGGAATTCGAAAAATATAAGAAAATACAGTTTGAAAAAAAAATTCTACAAGATTATTGCGCCATTACTGTGCCGGACTAAATATGTGAGATTTTGGCTACGACTTTTTATAATAATTCAAAGAAAATTTTAATAAGAAATATGTCTTCTCTGTTTTTTAAAAAATGAGAAAATTTTAATGCAAATTAGTTTAAAAAAATTTTTTAATCGTGTTTCTTTTCAGTTTTTTTTTGGAAATATGAAAGTTTGAAAATCATATAAAATCTGTGAGAATCTGTAAGAACAAACGGCTTATACATTAAAATAGATTAATTATATTATAGACTTAGTAATTATTCATTTAAAAGAAAATTATTTCATAATCTTGGACATTCTGTTTAATTAAAGAAAAAGAGCGAAAATAGATCCAGCATTTTAATGATGAAAAATATGACGTTCGAATTAGAATTATCTAAAAAAAGTCAGATACTAGAAAGTTTTTCTAGATGATAATTTCCCAAATACTTCTCTGCACCGAACCTATGAGGTATTTATCATAACTTTAAAAAAATTAAAAATAATATTCTAATAAGAAGAAAAGGATTTTTCTATTTTTTAAATAAATATAAAAATTTATATGCAAATCATATTCAAAAAATTAAAAACCATATTTCTTTTCAATTTTTGGCAAAGATAAATTCTGTAAATGGGCTCTTAAGTAATAGCCCAAGAGCGAAAAACGGCTAATGTATTTAAATAGATTAATTGTTTCATATGCTTATTAATTATTCATTTAAAAAGAAATTTATTTTATAATTTTGGACATCATATTTAGTTAAAGACAAAGAGCGAAAAATGCATTCAACTTTTTTGAATAATAACATATCTAAACAATTAAAATTAATTTAAGATAATAGCAATATTTATATTAATAATTAAGTAGGATATCTTAGACTCTCTCTTTCTGTGTCTTTTGGAGTTCTACAAAGATTAGGAGATCAAAATCTTCCAAATTCAGCATGCAAGGACTTTAAAGAACGGGAATGTGCAGTTTGAAGCCTTTTTCATTAAATTTTAATTATTTAAAAATTAAGCACCATATTTCTATATTTTACCCAATACAATTCCAAAAACATTATTTAAAAATGTCGTATTTGTATCAACATGAATTACATACAAACAGAAAACTCTTTTTAGTAATGTATATTTAGTTGATGGTAAATTTTTCCATAATGTTCACGATTTTTTTGAGCAATCTTGAATGAAGTTTTCCATTGATGCATTGTGATTTATATTATTTTTTTATTATTCCATCAAATATTTGTGATTTTCTAACTATTTTTTCTTGTGAATCTTATTTTAAAAAATAATTATTAAATATTATTTTTAAAATATCGTATTTGTATCAGCATAAATTGCAAAAAAAAAAAAAAAAATTTTTAATAATGTATATTTAGTTTATGGTAAATTTTTCCAAAATATTCATGATTTTTTTAGCGATCTTGAATGAAATTTGACATTGATACATTGATATCTATATTTTTTTAATTATTCCATCAAATATTTGTGATTTTTGAACTATTTATTCTTGTGATTTGGATAGATTTTTGTTTCGTGAAACAAAAGAAAGACTTTTTTGAAGACAAAAGAAGGACTTCAACTGCACAGTTTAAATGCGATTTAAGAAAGTTAAATTTTCTGTATTGTGAAAAAAAAATCTTATTAGAAGATATTTTGATAGTCGAGTTTTTAATGGTACTGTAAAGGCTCATTAAAAAATTTCGCTTGCGCAATAAATACAATAAACGTAAAGTTAATAAAATAAGAAGGTTCCAAAGTCTATAATAATTTTAATGCTTAAAAATAACGATATTGAAAAATCATAAGCATCAAGTTATGAATAAGAAATTTAAATGAAATTGCTCATAGCCAGTATTTTTGGAGAATTAGTTGGTCGTTAAAGGTGGTTCATCAAGCAATAAGGTCATTTGTTTAAGTAAGTACTCTATAATTAATTGGTAAATAGCAAAATGGATCTCAAATTACTTTAATTTACAATGATCAATTTCGATAATAAAAGATTAAAATAAGTTATAATTTTATAAAAAATTATTCGAAATCTTTCATAATTTTTAATTAATTAAAATTTTCAAGAAATATATTATTCTGAGTATATCAAAATTTAATATTTTATATATCGAAGTGTCCAAGCTTTAAAGCACCAACGCCCTCGCATTTTTCTTTATTACTAATAGAGTAAACATATATTGTTTATAAAAATGATAATACAATATATTCATTTTAAACTAACAATTTTTTAACAAAAAATAAAGAAAGAAAAGGAAAAAGCATACATATAACTTTTTCCCAAATCTATTGATGTGTTGCTCAAAACCTGCGATTTTGTAAATTCGTAAAGTATGATATTTATTTATTTTATAATTAACAGAATTAGAAAACAATTACACTAAAACTATTATATCATTTGATGTATCTGGAAATTATACTTACTTAGTATATATGTGGGTTTAATGAGATTAAACTATTGATTAATTAATTAATTATGACTCTGTAAGATAAATTAGAATAAAAATGGAGCCACAAAATTTTAATTTTCAAACAATAAAAAAGGGTTTTCCACATATTGAGCAGGATCTAAAGGCTTTAATTTTAGAAAATTCTATTCAGCAAAGACTTTTAAAAACTCGTATCAGAATTAGGTTAATATTTTTCCTTTTGTAGTTCCCTTTCAAGCTCCGGTGCTCTCTTTCCATCAATTTTAGAATCTCACTTTCGATCAAATTTTTGTGCCGTGAGTTCATAGAAGTATAATCAGTAAGTGTAAAGGATGCATTAATTTAGAATAAAAAGGAGAAATGCATTTGTAAAATTTCGATTGATTTTAAATGAAAAATATCATAAAAATTTCTGAAAAGATGTTTTTTTTTTTAGGGTCACTGATTAACCCAGAAGTGAGAGAATTTTCAAATTTGTATGGCTCTCGGTCTAATATCTTACCCGTAGAAAGCTTTGTAAACATGTTGCATAGTGTAATTATAGACTGCTTGCCTAAGTATAAATATAATCATGTTAACATATATTCAACAAATTTTAATATGTATGAAACAAAGTTTTATATCTAGATAGACTTTTAAATGTTGAATACTCTTACAGAATTAACTCGAAAATTGTTTGCTTTTCAATAATGTTTAACATTATCTCCTGCAGATTAATAATTCTAATTTCAGATTCATTGTTCTGTTACCATTTTTAAAAGGTATGTCTTTTTTTTCCCAACAAAATTAGAGAAAATATTATGAATATCAAAATTTAAATGAACGTTTACATTTTTGATCCAATTGAATCTAAAATGTGTATGTTTTTTTAAGTATGCCATTCTATATAAAAACAGGATGATCTAAAATGCCAAAATAATGCTGGATGAAATTTGGCATTTATATTCAAATTTAAAATGCAGATAAGAAGCAAACTTTTTGAAATCAAATAGTTGTCTGTTAATATATTTTTTATTCTGAATACGGTAACTCAAAAGCCTAATGAGATCGATTTATGAAATTTGGTATGTGAGTTTTACTTTTTCAAATAAAAATCATATACCAAAGTTCATTTATAGATGTCATTTTAATTAATCTATGAACTAAAATACTACTCGTCTGTTTGTTTCTTAAATGAATGCATATGAGAAAATCGAAGAGAAACACTCGATTACTAAGACGAAAGCAATAAATCAAATAAAATTAAATCAGAATTTTAAATTTATTCTCCGCACTGTGATATAAATACATAATAGAGATTTAATATGTTGTTTATCATGTTTTCATTATACATTTATTTCTACAGAAAAAAAACCATATGATAGCACAAAATTTACAGTTCTTTTAAAATGTTTCCTGTCTTGTTTCTTCTTATCTATTATCTGTTTTAGGCCACATCAGTTTCTTACACTTTGATTACATGAAAAAAAAACATTAATAATAAAATTCGTATCTTTTTCCCCTTTGTCAAATAATTTGCTTTTGCAAAAATCGTCTACTTCTTTGCTGTGCCCATTTTATCCCATTCAATTTATATTTTTATTATTTTCTAGTAAACTGCTTTCTTACTACAATGATATTTTGGCACAATAACTCCCAAAAGAGTTCGTACACTTTTGAAATAAATGTAAACGAAAAAGATGTAGTTATTTATCGAAAAGGCTGGAACTGAATTCGAATGTGATGTTCACAGTTTATCATATCCTCCCTACGCGATATTTTTCACATCTCTGAGAGAAAACGATTTTATTTGTTAAGATAAAACTGAAAACGCATGGAGACAAAAATAAATCCTGTCATAAAAGTGTTAGTACAATGACAGATTTTCGAATAAATTCACGATTATAAATATCGTCTGTCATTTTATTTATTTTTACATTTTGGTGACACTTAAAAAATTGTTTGGCTTCCATTGTCGAGTTAAAATCCTGTCTTTGTAGAGATTATATTGATACGAAATTCGAACTGTAAACAGCAATGATGAAAAAGTTTCGGAACATGGATGACATTCAGAATGATAATGACTGAAATAAAAAACAATGTTTACCGAAAAAACAAAAGCTTAAAGTGTAGTTTCTGTTTTTGTAGACACTGTAAGATATCTTACTAAGTATCTATTAATTGACTTAAATATTACAATATTTGCTAAAAAGCATATTTTTTCTTTAAAATGTACGAAGTTTTCTTGGGAGCTACATTTTTGTTTCTTTTTTAAATTGATTTTTAAAAGATGAGAAAAGAAAGTTTTTGTCCTTAAAATATTTTTGGGGGGTTTTGTTAAAAAAAGTTGTTTGTTATAGGTATTCTTAAATAGTTCTGATTCTAAAATATTAATTTTCAATAATGCAGACAGAACATTTCATTAAAATTATGAAGGTATGTGACACATATGGGATGAATTTTTATGAGAGATGATCTTATATATATATATATATATATATATATATAATAATCAATTTAATTTGTTTTTGAGCATTTTGCTTAATTATCTTAAGGCTTAGGCAATGGTTTGATGAATTTTATAATTTTTTCTTGCTTGGCAGTTTTTAAAGCTCCTTCAATTCAGACTGATACGCTGCAGTCGATTAGCAATTTGCCTCTTAAAAATAAGACTTCGTTCCATAGATGGAACGATGTTCATAAAGAAATCACAAAGCTCATTTGCCATTCTCAAGCCTTCACTAACATTTTTCAAATTAAGGGTTAGTGCTTGTTGAAGCTTCTTCTTCAATGGGCTGTGAATTTAACATTTCCTCCAAGCCGGTTTCAGTCAGATCCTCATTTTACGATTCAAGCAATTCCTGAATGTTGCTTGATTCTATCAGTTCGAACCCATCTCAACCTATTCCATTCGCTATTTCGGCTATGTTTGCAGTTTGCATTTAACAACATATTTTAGACAAAGTTGTAATAAGATCTATTTTACTTCTTTTATTAGTCCATTTGACGGCATTTACAAAGGATATTGGGTTGGATACCTATTGGAATCCTTTTATTATTATGTATGTACTTATTAGTTCCGCGAATATAGGAATTGGGTCGCATTTTTTTTAATCTGCGAATAGTGAAAACGCGAATGAAGGAAGAGCGAATAAGGAGCTTTTACTGTACTTCAGACACAACACTGAAATAATCACAGGAATCAATGAGCGGGATATGGCGGAAGTGTTCGTTAGGAGACAGTGAGGTGAAATTTGGTATTTATGGTCTATGGCAACGGAAGATCGACTCAGATACCTTTATAAAAATGCGGCCATATAAGTTGGAAAAGTGTGATTTGGTCAGTTGAGTCACGATTTTAATTAATAAGAGTTGATAGCATTTTTCGAGTGTGGCCCATTTCCTTCGAAGTCATGGACTCAAGTTCTCAAAAATGAATTGAGTAAGCTGGTGTTTCGTAATGGTATGATTGAATAGATTAGAAAGGATTAAGTTAGGATATTTGGAGACAACTTGCCACCATCCATGAACTTCGTACACCCAAACAATCGAAAACATTTTATGAAATTTTTCTTAAGGAAATGCTATCAAGTGTAAGAATTTGAGAAAATTATCTAAAGATATAAAGTAGCTTTAAAACATATATAAAAGCAAATAACTGAGTAACTTCCTAAAAAATAGAAATAAAATTTAAAAGATTTTATGAAGAAACCTATTCAAATATTAAAAATATTTAATTTTTAAAAAATGGAATTTTTACACACACGCACACATAAAACTTTTTTAACATTGTCATCTATATAAAATGTACGAATATTTTGGAAGCCGCTATATTTACTTTTATTTTATTTGCCTTATATTTACTTTTTTATATCTTTTACAGTTCATTATGCTTTTTTTATATTTTTGTATTAATGTAGATTTATATTCATTCTTTATTATAATTATTTTTATTATTCAAAGAAGTTTCTATACTCTTTTATTGCCTACTGAATTTTGTAAGTTATACATATCATAATTTCCACTATCGATACTTTAAAAAAATGCGTGAGTGTTAGAGAGAGAAACTGTGAATGCCTGTTGTAATCAGATAAATCTATCGCACTCATAATTATGAAATATGGTGCACAGATAATCATAATAGGGATTCAACGCCTCACGATTTAAAATTTAATTTTAAAAAAATTAATGCTTATGATTCTGTTGGATAGTTTTTGTACTATTTGCAGTAATATTGTATTTTATGATTACATGGGAGTGATAACTAAGAAAAAATTCTGAAGAAATTTGTTTTGCAATCCTCATAGTTTACTTGATTTTCAAATAAGATTTTGAAAGAAGTTTAAATCAAACATATTTACCAAATAATTTTTTGAATTTAAGTTATTATTTCTGAAAACACATTTTAATTTTGTTACCTTTACAAAAATTGAATTGAGCCTTATGTTTCTAATTTTAAAAAAGTACGATCAAAATGTTAATTTTTGAAATTGTTTTTATCTTTATATCATTTTCACCCTTTGGTGGTTAATTTACTAGAAGAAGTTATATTTTCTCGAATAGTTAGCAAGAGCAACGTGATATTCATTATGCGCAGATTTCAAATGCAACTGGAAATTCTTATATTACCAACCTCACCTTTAGATAAAAAGCTTAAGTTGAAAATTCGTAGCTTGAGTTTAAATGTATATCCCTTATCAACCATGTTTTAGATTTTTATCCTTGACCTCTATCCTTGTTTTAAAGAAGAATAAACATATAAAAGTAACATTATTTTTACATCGTTTTCATTTACTTTATATAATTAGAATTTTGTTATTCCTTTGCATTCACCATATGGAGGGCATATCCAAAAGTAATTAAATTTATATCACTGAAGTTTGCTGTCTTTTATAAAAATATTTTCTTTCTACGAGTATAATATTAATATTCAGCAATTTTATTTTGTTTTTAAAATCTACAGGAGAACAGAAATATGAATCTTTTATCATATACAAAGTGAGATGTGAATATTTTTTAAAAAGTTGTCTTATTTTATTACTATTTTCTGTTGATGTTACTGAGTTTTATAATTCCTGTTTTCACAGGTATTTTCCCAAAAAAAATTATTATCTGAATATATGGAAAGAGTAAAGTTCTGAAATTACAAGAACTATGTGATATCTCTATTAGGAACCGAGATCTCATAATTCTTCTAGAAAATTCTATAAAAAGTTTGAAATATTCTATAAAAAATGCAGCTATCACACGATAAGCTAATTATTTATTTAAAGTGTTGATCGCAGAGTTAACCCGTTCTGCATTCTGAGCATTATGCGTTATTACGATTATTTGATAATTATTTGCTGTTTATCAGTGAGCTGCTTATTTCAGAAAGTACTATTTTTGCATACGATTCTGTTTAATTTTAGTTCCTGATTTTGTGATGCCTTGTAATATAACCTTCATTATTCATTATGAAGCTTAATCACCGTAAAACATAGGGCAGATTTTCACAAGAACGCTATAAAAAGCAATATAATTATTTTACCTTTTAATACATTTCTTATCATAAAAGTTAAGAAACTTAATTTTAGAAAAATGAAATTTACGATCGCAAATTTCATGCTCTCATCTGGGAACATTATTATTTTTTAAGTTATTGTTTGTCTTAGTTTAAGTCATTAATCAGTTTGAACAAGTATGAAGCGAAAACGAGACTTCTCTCCCTCCCGCTGTGTGTGTGTATATATATATATATATATATATATATGCACACACAAAGTTTTGCCATCTGGACAGATTTTAGGATGGAGAGAAAAAAAAACATTATCTTTCTTAAATACCGACGCATGTGCAACCTGATCGTCTCGTTATTGTTTCAAATTGGTTAATAACGTAAGTTTATTAAGATAATTCGTAAGAATTCAGAGAGTGAATAAGTCAATTGGAAATCAAGTTGTAACTTCGTCAAATGTGACAACCATCTGCATTATTTTCTTATAACCCTAAAAGCGAAAAATGGATACCTCAAATGCGATAAATCGTCAAGTTATTATCTGCGCATTTGAAGGCTTCAGCCAATTTGTTGCCCAAGAATTTTGAGGCTTCAAAAAAATCTCAAACCAAAACAACACATGTTCTCACATGATAAAAAAAAGAACAAGACTATAATCAGTTTTTGTCAACTACCTTTACAAGAATATGTTGTAATAATTTGTCTTAAAATGCGTAAGCAACAAATAAAAATACTTCCCTAATAAAATCGTTCAATTTTTTTTCTCTCTGGATATTAGCTATTTTCGGTTTCGCAAAATCATCTAATCCATATACGATACGCTAATTAGTAGAAAATTTTAATTATTCTTTAATAGAAAATAGTATTTAATGAAAAGAAAAAGTAAAAACTATAAATTTTAAATTCTATTAAAAGAGGAACTTGCAAATTTTTCAATTCTTAAGTGCCAGGACGATAAATATTATTTATTTATAATTCTTCGTCTTTTTCACTGTTAGCACAAACAAATACAAAATTAATGCAGAAATTAAAAAATTCATTTCTCCCAAGGGCTTTTCTAATAAAGATTCAACAAAAAATACAATTCGCGATCCTTAAAAAATAAGCATGTAACCTTTGATATTTCTTGTTCCTTTAATCCTTTATTTCTTTATAAGCTTTTGAATCCAGCAAAACAAGGACAAAATAAAATATTCCTGAAAAGATAATCCTGAAGTATTTTAATGGTAAACACGTTTTCCTTTTTCAGAAGCTGAATTACAAATACGTTTTGTAAGAATGTTTACAGAATAGGATCCATGCTAAAATATTAGCTTTATTGAGAGAATAAAAACGAATTGATGGGACTTATTTTTATATGTCATTACTGAAAAAATGTATTGGATTCTAGAAACAAATTGTTTAATTGAGATTAGAAAATAATGAGCTTTAAGAATGGCTACATGTTTTACAGTATTAAAAAATCAGTAACACACACACACACACACACACACACACACACACACACACACACACATATATATATATATATATATATATATATTAACAAAATAATCCAAGCAAAAAGGAACACAACCCAACCTAATCAAAACTATAACCAATAGAAAAAGAATCCGGCCTGAAAACTTCATCAAGGGTCACTTCCAGGCAAGGATTCAAAATAGTGGATTTTTTCTGTGAGGCATCGGTGGACAATGGCCAAAAGTATTGACACCTCGTGACCCGAAAAGTAAGGCAAAAGAGACATGCCAATTTAAACAGCTAAAAACACAAAAACAAAGCAAAACATTAAAAAAACATCATCAAATGAAACAAAAATATATAAAAGTAAAACTACATAAGAATATGCAACTAAAACTAAAAAGAACAACTCGATCAATTAATTAAGAAAACAAAAAGAGAAAGAACTTACCCGCCACAGGAAAATTAAGTATATATATATAAAATATATAGTAGATTTAAATAAACACACCATCAACTTTTAACTAACAAACGTTCATTGTAGGAAAGTAGCGATTTGTAACTTTACAAGGTTGAGAAGTTGCCCACTACTAGAGGGTATCAGCTTTTATACAAGAACAGAATATTCGAGAAACAATTAATTTGCATAACAAAGAAAAGTCAATAATGTTAGAGAACATAAGAAAACTATAACTAAGAAAACAAATTAAAAATCCATGCCTTGGATACAGCAGCTATGGCGAGCATCGAGCCCGCAAACTCTGGGTTTGGATTGCGTGCTTTGACCATTTGGTCATAGAGTGAGTGGTAACCTTTCTTTATGCGACAATATACATACATACATACATACATACATGCATGCATGCATACATGCATACATACATACATACACTAAACTTCCCCTACAAACAGCATGCTACAACGCAACGAAATTTGGTACATATATTACCGTTAAAGTATGAAATCCGTTATTTCATAGAATACCTAGTTATTCCATGAAATAACTGAAAGTGTCCGTTAAAGTGCGTAATATGTTATTAATTTTACACTTTAACTGGTTATTTCATAGAATAACGATCTGCAGCCCGTTAAAGTGTAAAATAATCTATATCATATATCTCGCTTTTTAGTATAAGGTACATTTACGTTTCGTTTAACAATATGGAAAGTATCGGGGAAAAAACATTGTCAACAAAAAATGTTTTTGTTTTAGAAATAATGTTCATTGTAATTCCTAGTGTCATTTTAGTAATCCTTGTTGTAACAAATGATTTTATGGTACGTTTCCATAAATACCATTTATATGCTGCATAAATCAGATAAATTGCTTCTTTTTCATTTTAATCGTCTATCATTAGTTTAGTTATAGAATACCTAATTATTTCATTTTAGATAAATTGTTTATTTTGCACTTTAACTATCTCTCATTAGTTAATTTATAGAATACTTAGTTATGTCTATGAAATAACTAGTTAAAGTGTCAAATTAATAACATATGACACACTTTAACGGACACGATGAGTTATTTCATGGAATAACTTGGTATTCTATGATATAACTGTATTATATACTTTAACGGTAACATATAGACTATACACGAAATGCGCTTACGGAAATTCAAAAAAAAAGTTTCAATATGTCCACCAGAGGGCGTTTTTTAGGGGAAAACATTAAATTTAACTCAACGGATTAGAGAAACAAGGAACAATAAAGGACAAGAATTATGACTAATAAAATGAAAAACCGAGAAACACTCCTTGATTTTTCATGTGCGAAACATCGCAATTGATTAGGCACGATCTCCTGCTGAACACACTGCCCAATCCCCTTGAAATTTTGCAGTTCACTTGGAGCTCGTTTCTCTACATCGTCCGGCCTTAATCTGTTCTTGTTTCTGCAAACTCAGCTGGGTTTTTTCTGTTATTTTTACTCACCTTTACTTAATGTGGTTCGATGACAAGGTGATCAGAAATTAGTCAAAAAAATATTGAGGTATCCGACTGCGTTCGGAGGAAAAAATTTGAAAAATTGGATTTAAAAAAATATTATTTAGAGCTTTGGTTTTTAGAATTATTGTCAATTATAATACAAAATACTATGAATACAAAAAAATTATTTGAAAATGTAATATATTTTGAGAAATAGGGAGATCTGCGATAATTTTTAGTGAAATTCAATCAAAATGGTTAACACTCAACCCAAAATAGTAATGCAGCTATCCCATTTTTTTTTGTACATAAGTTATAGAATATCATGATGAATGAAATGAACTAAAATATAAGAATAATTTTGAGATGCAAAGAAGTGATGAGTAAAAATATAAATATGTATGCATTTTTTCTATAAATTCACAATTTTTTTTTCCTAAAAACACCTATAAATGAAAAAGTACAGTAAAAGCTCTTTATTCGTGGGGAATATGTTCCTTAAATATGCCACGAATACAGAAACCATGAATACGGAATGTTAATTCAAATGGGGTTATAGGGGATACGTTCCGAGGTGACAAAATAAAAAAATAAAAACAATATATAAAATAATCAATTTAATTGATGTTTTTGAGCATTTTGATTCATTATCTTAAGGCTTGGGCAATGGTTTGAAGAATTTTGTCATTTTCTCTTGCTTGGCAGTTTTTAAAGCTCCTTCAATTCAGACTGATACGCAGCAGTCGATTAGCTATTTGCCTCTTAAAAATAAGGCTTCGTTCCATAGACGGATCGATGTTCATAAAGAAATCGCAAAGCTCATTTGACATTCTTAAGCCTTCACTAAGATTTTTCAAATTAAATGTCACGTTTCCAGTGCTTGTTGAAGCCTCCTCTTCAATGGGCTGTGAATGTAACATTTCCTCCAAGTCGGTTTCAGTCAGATCTTCATCTCGCGATTCAAACCATTCCTGAATGTCACTTGATTCTATCTGTTCGAACCCATCTCGTCCCATTCCATTCGCGATTTCGGCTGTGTTTGCGTTTAACAACACACTTTAGAAAAAGTTGAAATAAGATCAATTTTACTTTTTTAAAAGTCCATTTAACAGCATTTACAAAGGATATTGGGTTGGAATCCTTTTATTATGATGTATGTACTTATTAGATCCGCGAATAAATAAATTTTTAGCCGCGAATATAGGAATTGGGTCGCATTTTTTTAATCCGCGAATAGTGAAAACGCGAATGAAGGAAGCGCGAATAAGGAGCTTTTATTGTATTTCACCAACGATAAAACTTTTGGTTCATTTCATATCCCATGTCATTGAAAACAAACGCTGATGTTTTTTTGTGAATAGCTCTATTAGTGTTTGAGATATCATGTTAACTGTGGACAATTTTTATGAAAATCAAATTTTTGAGAAAATTGTAGAGAAAGACAAATTTTAGCAGAAAATTACGTCAACCCGGATGGCAGGTAAGGCCTTCGTTTCTCTAAAAAAATTAAACTATTTTGGAAAGAGGAAAGTCTAAACTAGAAGAAATAATAATAATAAAATATTCGCCAATGTGGTAGATAACAGGGTTTTTCAACGTAGTCGGATACCTTAATATTCTTTCTGTGTTCCGTTTTGCTCGTTTGTTAAATTTAACGCTCGACTGTGATAAATTTAACACTCAAGTGAACACTTTGGAACTAAAAAAAATTTTTTTTTCAAAATTCAATCAACACATTTTATGTATAGTCTATATACCAAATTTCGTTACAAACAGTTCACTCATTTAGATTGTAGCCTTCGTAATCGAAAGGTCGCGGGTTCTGTCCTCGTCTAGTCCAAAGACCGCCGTGTTGGCTAATGGTAGTTGGGGCACGTTAAATATGTCGAGACTGCAAAGTCCTCCAAGTTCCCATAACAAAATGATACCTCTGGGGGTACTGAATCAGGGATGAGTCGGTATCTGATTTAGATCTAACTTCTGGTTTGCTGATAGATGAATGAAGTCGGCCGCCCCCTAAAAAAGATTGTGTCATGTGTGTTCGAGCAAAGTCGTCCTTTTACCTGAACAGTGCTTATTTAACAACGAAAGGCGCACATCTCTGCCTTAATCGAAACAGCTCTGCTAATTCGGCTTGGTTTGATCAAGTGGCATTGCAACAACAACAACAACATATTGTAGGATGCTGTTTATAAGGGTAGTTTAATTCGAACCACTGTGTTGATTGATTGATAGATATCAAATCCAATTTTTTTTATATGTTCATGTTTATAAGCAGGAAATAAGGAACTGTGAATGAGATAGTAATCATTAACGTTTCTTCAATCTTTTTGTTTTCTTTCATACTTTTCGGAAATAAAATAAGCAAGTAAAGAAAACTTTAAAAAAATAAATAGATTTGCTTTTAGGAAGAATAAGGAAGGTGAAATTAAAAGCTTGTTGCTTTTATTTATCAAAAAGTATTTTATCAAAGATTAAACAAACACAAAATTTGTAAAACAAAAATCTTAAAAGCATAAAACGCTAATTAATGTACTCTGTAAACAGGGCTCTTATAGCATTTTTAATATATTTCCTCATTGAAATAAGTTAATAAATAATAAATCTTATGCGCTTATTTTCTTATTTTGAAAGTAATTAGATACACGTGGGCCGAAATTTACTTGCAAAAAATAGTTAAATAAATGAAATATAGAAAACAAATTTATTATTATCAAAAATACGTAAACATGATTATTTTCAAAAACATTTCTGCAGTTGCAGCTTCTTTCATTCTTTTGATTTCATTACTATATTTATCTTTAAACAGGGATCACAAGAATATTTTGCATGTTTTTATTTTGCCTTCCAAAATAAATCAAATTATTTTCAAAATATTATTCTCTTCGTAATAATTTTTTTTTTTTTCTCAAATGGCAAATAGTTTTCTGGTCTGCGATATTCATGTAGCTTAGTTTCTTCATTGTATCACCTTCAGAATTTTTTCGATTTTTCAATTTTTTTTTAACTTGCAATTTTTATTTGATTTTTTTAAAATAATCATCACCTTTCAGGTGCCCTCGTAGCTTAATGGATAAGGCATCGGTCTTCTAAACCGGGTATAGCAGGTTCGAGTGTATTAGTACATTGTTTTTACCGATTCCGGTTTTTTTTTTCAATTTAGTAGAATAAAATGGCTTTTCTTGATACCTAATATTAGTGTCGTTTCTCTTTTTTAAAAATTACATTCAACAAGTGTGATTTATTACTAATCCATTTATTCCAGCTGAATGGAAAAAAAAGGTCGACGAGCCTTTCATGATGCCTTTAGAGTATTTTAAGGATTTCACCTATCTATGTTTAGAAGGCCATAGCTTCCATATTCAGTAAGTTTCCTGGTAAGGAAGATAGTTTTACAAATGTGATGAATGTACAGTACAGAATGAATAGATGCCGACCTTTGACCTTGGCAACATTGCGACGTATCTGCCAACTTGACGACAAAAACGAAATCTTCGAGAATCTTAGCGATAGCTCTATTATGACCCGAATACTAACGTCTGTTCTAGAAGGTTCAACGTCGCTGAGACTATAAAAATAAAATAGTTTTATCTGCAAATCTATTTATTCTTTCTTTTAATTTATAAAGATATGGAATCTATCTAAAGATTATTACAAAGAAGAAATATGACTCAGTTGCAACCAGACAAGGATATTTGAAGGATTATCCGCAAATTTGGTTTAGGAAACTGAAGCCAATAAATTAAGGTATAATTTTAATAGTTTTATTATGAAAATTTTCCGCGTAATTGTGATAATTATAAATGCATTTCTAAATAAAATCTGCCCACTTTTTAAGTCATATTAATCAGATAATGACATACGCAGAAGTCATTTTTTTATTTTTTCATTGCTTTCATTGGCACATGATAGTAAGATGAGGAGTTTCTTAACACTCGAAGAAATAATGGTATACTTACTTTCCTGTTCAAGAAAAGTTGTATTTATAGTATACAAGTTATTCATCAATGCATTTTTTGACTCAAGTTACATAAAATGTAATTATTATTATTTTTATTGTAATTATTTAGACCAAGTTATCAGTAAGTACTATGTATGCCTTTTACTAATAATTTACAAATTAGTCATTTGGCCCAAATTTGAATGCGTAGCGTATCCAGTATCAATTCAAGCATGTTTACCACAAACGAAAAGTGGATTTATTGAATAAATGATATAGATATTGCAAACGATCATAGAAACCTTTGCCTCGCATTTACTGTTTTTAGAAAACACAACATTTAATATTTATTTAATTTCATCCAATCATGTGCTGAAAGTTACATTTTTTTTCTACTTAATTTGCACTTATAGTTAATTTAATTTTTTAATTTGAACTTCTGTCAATACGATGGCAACAGTTAAATAAAAGCTATTTTTTTTCCCTTCGCTCTTTTATCGTTTGCTATAAAAAATGTTATTGTTTTATGCGAATTATAGAGTTGAAAAATATGGTTAAAATATTTCCTAGAAAAATTCGTTAAAAATAGAAGCTTAAGTTATATGTTAAAATACTGATACCATTAGATAGCTAATTTTTTAATCTTTAACTTGATGTAAAATTCAGCGTTGTGCAATAACATTTTCGAAAGTTATAGTGAAAAAACGTTGACATTTCACTTAATTTTTAATTAATTCAAATTCTAACTAAAAATTCGAAAAAAGGATTCCGAGGTGCACATTCTCGATCTCCAAGGTATATGTGTACCAAATTTGGTAGCTGTAGTTCTAACGGTTTGGCCTGTAGAGCGCCAACACACACACTTATTTTATAAGTGTGTGTGTTGGCGTGCTCTATTATAAGTATAGATGAATAGTTTTTATTTAAATGTGTAGCTTTGATAAGATGTGAAAAAAGAATTTTAGCCTTCAGTGGAAAATACTGTACAGGATGAAATTAAAAACAGACACTTAATATAAATCCTTAAATGTCATTGAGATATACAGGTTCCGAAATCTACCATAAAGTTATTTACTTCAAGGTTAGAGGAATAAACATATTAAATGGAGAAACAGGAGCATCTAAAAGATAACATAATATGTGAAGACAATGAAGTCCAAGAATTAGATTTATAGTTTTCTATAATCCGTTAACAAGGTTTGAATACATGTATTATTTTCTTTCAACATACATTCCTGCTTGATATTTTATTAAAATTTCAAAAATATTGCTTATTGTTTCATTTCATATGGAATTCAAATAATTGATCCAAATGGCCCTAGTTTCAGTATGCCATTAATTATTAAAAATATTAATTATTTATTGAAGATCTTTCTTAAAATAATATGAAGTTTCGAGCCTATTAATTTTTAAATGGATTCTTCTTCCATATCGTAGTAAATAATGTTTTCAAAGATTATAAATACTTGTTAAATAATTTTTATTTTAAATTATATAATGGTTTCTTTGCATGGTAAATTTATTAATGGTCCTTTTAAAACTATTTTGCCATTACCAGAAAATTCCTAAATAAAGGAAAAGAAGTGGCAGTAGTCGATTCTTTTAATATTTTGATTTTATCAATACTAGATTTCATAAAGTCATACACTTCGACAATTTAACTTATGCAATTGTTCATTTATTTTTTTTCTGTTGTGAAGATTATTTTTGTCTTTATTTTGCCTTTTCAAGTAAATCAAATTATTTTGGAACATAGTATTTTCTTCGTGACAATATTTTGATTTACTTTTAATGTTAAAGAGGGGTTATTTTTTCTCCTGCAATATTTTCAATATATTAGTTTCCTTGTGAAATCATCTTCAGCACCTTCCCAATTTTAAGATTTTTGACTATTAAAACACACAATTTTTGGTTGATTTTTATAATAGTTATTTTGTTGGTAAGCCCCCTTGTGGCCTAATGGATAAGGCATCGATCTCCCAAGCCGGGAATGATGAATTCGAATCCTGCATAGGGTATACACTGGTTATTGGTATTGCCGATTCAGTTATTTAGCAGAATGAAATGTCTTTTTCATGAAATTTATTATATGGTTAGTAAAAATTGTGCTCAACATGTGTGGCTTGTCATTAATCCATTTATAACGAAAAGTCGAAGAGCTTAAAAAAAAAAACAATGATTGCAACAATTTATTTTTAATATTCTGAGACGCCATTGCTTCCTAGAGATGCAAGTATCTTGATAAGGAAGATAGTTTTACAAACAAAGTAATTGCTGTTGCTCCAGTAAATAAATATGTTTTGGAAAATAATTAGGAAGTGTAAATTTTATGCAATCCTTTTGTCTTAAGGAAGCATATTGTGAGAAATATTCTTGACACTTCAACTTTTAAATAAATAAACTTAGAAAAAACTTTATACCTTCTGTATCCAAATTTGACCTAGTTATGAAGTTTCGAATGTCACTATTTTAAGCTATTCACAAAATGCCTAGTTTCGAACTAATCAACCTTGAGAAAAGTTTGGGCCTGAAAAGGCCTAAATTCGCCTAATTTTATAAGATATTCGAACTTTCACAATTCATTCTTTTTTTATCGTATTAGAGTGGACTTTTCTTTTTATTTAACATATTAGTGTCTCAAGAATGCTTTGTCATATATATATATATATATATATATACATTCACACCATGTTTGCTTTAAATACTACAGAATTATTGAACTGATGTTTAAAAATTCCATTAAAACCTTTCGCTTTCACTTAACTTTCTAGAAAATATCATGTTTTACATTTCATTCATGTTATTTCATTTCTAACAGACACGTACTGAAAATTACAATTTTCTAAGTACAGTAAGAATTAACTTAATCTTTAAATTAGAGCTTTTGTTATTGTGATGACAATACGTTAATAAAAGCTATTTCTTTCCCAATGGACTTGTACATGCGTATGAATAAAGGGCTATACAGTTGAATTATATTTTTTCGTCAAATTAATTGTTGGAAAATAGACATAAATATTTGTTTTAATTTATAAAAAAAATTACCGTCTTAGTTTATAATTTAAAAACTGGTATTGAATATATATATATATATATATATATATATATATATATATATATAATATTCGGCAATTATGGGAAAAAGTCAAAATTTTATCTAATTTTTAATTAAATAATATTTTAATTAAAGTTTAAAAAAAATCTTCCTCGATACTCATTTCCACCTTCTAGAATATATATATGCTTAGTTTGGTTGCTTTAAATCAAACTGTCTGTATTGTAAAGCCCCACAATTCATGCAAACATTCATTCATCTTTAAGTAAAGACAAATAACGATTATGTTCAATATTTTTTTATATACTCGTTCAAGAAGTATGCAAAGAGAAAATATCAAATCATCACAAAATTTCCGATTAATTCCTCTTTTATTGCTTTGTAATTGCATGGTAAGATCTCTTCTTCCTAACTTATACTGATTGCAGCTCTATGTTTACGCATATTCTGGCTCAATATTCAAAATTTGTCTATAACTTCTCTAGCCATTAAAAAATCATATTTTTATTCCTAAATCTTTCAAAAAATTATTTTTTAAGAAGTTAAACATTTTTATATCCAATGAAAAATAATAATTTTAAAAGGAAATCGATATATTTTAATCACTTTATTTTTTTATGAAAAACTGGATTTTTAAAAATTTGCTAATTAGTTTTTTACCGAATGGTAATAATTTTTTAATGTTATAACACCTTTTTTATTAAAAAAAAAATGGCTATTCGATATTTTTATAACATTTTGCGATTAACAACAGATGTCAATTTCGGTTACATTTAATGATATTACGTATGTGAAATGCTTTTCGTGCCTCTTCTGATAAGTGATGTGTTTTTTCCCGCTTAAATTAGCTATATAAGCAATTAATAGTAATACGCAAGTTTGATATAAAATAAGCTTGACAATGCAGTCAAAAACGTTACGATATTTATAAGGAGAAAACACGCAGAGAAAAAAACTGCATGCAAAAAATATCTAACGGTGTGGAAATCAAGGTCAAAAAACGACGAAGATTTTCCGGAAATGAGCTCATTTTTCCACATCTCTTCCCTTCGCAAAGTCCAATCATCGAAAACTAGTAGTCCTAGGATACTGAAATGAATAGAGCTAAAATAAAATCTCACTAAGGAATGAGATACGGAGAAAAACGAATGTATTTTTAGAATTTACATTATTGTTAAATGTAAACATCTCCTTTCATCTTTTCTCTAACCCCTAAAAATAGGGATTTAGTTATTTCGCGGTTAGTTATTATAGGGATTATTATTTTAACTTTTAGTTCGTCTCGTCTAATTTCTAAATCTTCTATTTCGACTTCTATTTCTCGTCTAATTAAACCAATCCTAACTTATACACGAAAGCGTAGAGGCTTTCCGAATCCGTTTGCAAACAATACTTGTTTATATCATTTTGATTTTCAGACTACGCCTACATCACTAAGCTCCTTTATAAATAATGCAATCATCGAGGTGATAAAACCTGGGTGCAGTAAAAATAAACACACACGAAAGTTACTTAGGAATATAGAATTATATCCAAGCAATCAGATAATTACTTATTATATATTAAATATCTTTGCAATATTCTTTACGTGATAAACATTACATCACCAAGAAATACCATAGCTATTATCGTCTATAATTAGGCCTAGCATGAAACAAAAATCCCGCCCATATAGATTTTCCATCACACCTCCTGAACTTTTCAGACCAAGGGTCGAGACAGACAAGACGAGGTCTGTCTGTGAAGTTCCTTAATCGGCCATACTTAAAAGGAATTATTAATCACTTCGCTCTCAGCACATTTAACTCTTAAGGAAATTTTCTCCGTTTTTATGTTTGTTACACTCGTGCATCTAATGTGTCTCAAAAGTCTTAGCAAAGACCCTAAAGCATGAGGAGACTTGGATTTGTGATTTGTTTTACTCATTAATTGATTATACGGATATATCATTAATTGATTATGTGGATATTATTAGAAAATGGATGAAACTTACTTTGATTACCATCGCTAGGCAATAACAGTTTGTGCAAGAGATATTGATAAACTCCGTTAGTTTGATCGAAAATTGATAAAATGATTATTGAAGACTTTAATGAATTTTAAGTGATAATAATATTTATTCATATTTAATACTAGTTTACCTAAGACAGTCATTTTGACTGATTTCAGTTTCAGTTAGAAAAACAATTGTGTATATAATGACACAGCTTCTAAGAATTTTGTGGCTTTTTATGCAACATATAAATGCTTTTATTAATTATTGTAGTTGCCTCCCTCCCTCTTTAATTTCCGGTTTATACCTGTATTGCCAAAAAACAATCATTTTGACTACTTGGAAAATTTTAAATAATCAAATGACTTTTATTATTGAATTATGTATATTTCTTATATGAAATCGGAGCCGATCTGATAGTATAAAAGAATATATGTGAAAACAAATAATATATGTGAAAAATGTCAAAAGTATGTTGCGGAAGATGTACACATAAAAAGATTTCACCTTACATTTGCTTAAAATGTACAAATAATAAATAAATTATTTTTTGTTCCAAGTGAAATAAGTTTTTTTTTGTTAATACTTACTAATAACTTGCTATATGACTGTAAATAGTAGAAGAAATATTAAAAATTAATTTTAAACAAATTTCTTTACACATTAATTATTCTTTCACAATGCAGTCGTTTTGACCTCTTTGGGGCAATGTAGGTATTCACTAAGTCTCCGTCTTTCTAGTGTTAAGGATTTGTTAATATAACGTTATCTTCAGATTTCTTATAAGACACATGAATTTTTTTTTCTTGCAGTAAAATGCGAACAGATGAATCTTTATTTGTGTAATGTTAGAACATACTAAAATTATCTAAACAAATAATTTTTTAATAGATCCGATTTTTTAAATAAAATTTTATTCATAAATCAAAAAGAAAGGTAATTTTAATTATTACTTATAAAATTTATTTTGTCCATTTATTTTTTATTTTCTCGTATACGTAGTATAGAGAAAGCATGGTAATCGTCAAAAAAATTTGAACTCAGAATTTTGATGAATTTCCAAGTTCCACACCTCTATGAATTTGAAATAAATATTTTTTGAAAATGCCCATCTGTGTGTGACAAAGATAACTCGAAAACATTTTGATGTGCATGGTTTCAAAAATTTGGTAAAATCTATTCATAGGAAGTTTATCTGTCAGACTGTTAGTATATAAGTTAACACGATATCCATAAAAAGAAGATAGCTATACAAATAAAATTGGGCACACACATTTAACATCTATATCATAGATGCTCACCAAATTTTGAGCCAAATCCAATTTCGGGTTGACTGTCTGTCGGTTTGTTCTTTCTAAAATAATGTAAATGCAATAATTGGAAAACGCAATTATTTAACTATATCAAATTTAGTATTGTAACCATAACTTAAAAACTGATGGTAGCGTTAACTATTCTGCGTTCCTTTATATCAAAATTCTGGATATTTCCAATTAATCAGTTGCATCAATTCACATTTAGAGTTTACTATGTGTTTTGGTTTGGGAAAGTAATGGAATAGAGCATTCCAAAATTTAAAACTCTTTTAGTGATAGTAGTAAATCACTAAAACAGTGAATTTCAAATATTGGAATACGGAAATAATTTCTAAAATTATATTAGATGAATATGCATTGACAAGTTTTCGTATGAAAATTCAGACGAATGCCAAATACTCTCAGAAAATGCATCATTCATTTTTTTTATTCAATCCGTAATTTTAATGTGTTATTTCAAGAATATTGATATAACTGAAAAATGAAGGAAAACATCAAAAAACTTATTCCCTGTAACCATAACTGTTTCCTTGGCCCTCTATCGGCCGTTGCCATGAACAATCAATCCATGTCTTGGAAGCGAGCGTAAAGCATGATGTAGTCCCTGAGTATTATTTTAATGCAGAACATGTTATTGTCCTAAATAGTTTTGTCCCTGGATAAATCATGTCCTTTAATGTCATTAAATGTAGAATTAACTAAATTGGCATGATTTACTGATTTTATTGGCCCACCCTGAGAGAATTAAAATTTTGGCGCCCATTCGGTCACAGTATGGGGTTTTGTGGCTACAAATGTAATTCTCTGTCGAATTTTTGTTTCAGTCGAAACGGAAAAACGCATCTAAATCATAAAATCGGCCAAAAAATTTGCTAAAGATGTCACGATAGATTCAACAAAAGTGCTAAATTTACATCAGTGTTTAATATTATCCGATTATTGTCCCATGTAATGTGTTAGAGAATAAGTAAGAAAGTTTTGGGGAGACCTCTCCCACTGATTTATTAAAAGTTGTGAGTAAGATGAAATAACAGTACACATCAATCTTTTTTTTTCTTTTTTTTTTTTTTTTGCATTCAGCGTTTTAATTCTGTTACATAGTATTTTAAGAACATATTATAAAGTTTATTACACAACTATTGAGGTTTAACTCTCTTTTCATTTATTAAATTCTTCTTTTTTTAATGTTATATCAAATTCTTTTGTAACCTTAATTTGTGAAAAAAAAATTCTACATAAGAAACAACAAATGTTTTCTCTAAGAGTGATTTTAGGAGTGCTATACATTTTTATTTGAAACTTTGATCGAATGTTATTTTTTTCACATTTCTCGAAACTTAAGATTTAAAATAATAGATTTATTTATTTTTTCTCAATTTCATATCATAGAAAAACATTGTTCTGTTTTATTTAACATAGAAATTTCACATGTTTCAATTGTGTTTTATAAATTGTGTATATTTGCATTATTCGAATGATCATTTAAAGCAAATTCCTGACAATATGGGGAATAAGACCTCTAAGAACTTCAGATAAGTAAAATCAAATTGCTTCATAATTAATCGAATAATTCTAGAGACATCTCCCTTCTCCTCAGAAAAAAGAAAAACACTTCTTCTAAAACAAACCCATAAATCAATACAATTTTTCTTTCATTTACAGCAAGGGCTACACTTGCAATTATGTGTTAATTAACAGTAAATGTCTGTACTTGCAAATTGTTTATTTACTTCATTTCATTTTTTTTACTCCCTCCAAAAAAAAAAAAAAAAAAAAAAAAACCCTCTGCCTTTTTGTATTGCACCAGAACGTTCTCTTTTTTATTTGTGACAAGTTTTTTTCCAGCATTATTTTGAGACTAACAACCATAGATAATCGAGAATTAAGTGTTAAGTACTTGAAAAAAATCTGTAAGATAGAATATTTGTAGATATAAGGAACGTTACTACAGTTTTTAATCATTTAAAAATAATATTTATATTTAGTAAAGATAGATAAAATTTAAATAAGATATTTCTCCAGACGAAAAAATAAATTAATGGAAAAACTTTTAATTTGATATATTTTAAGGAACGTTTTCCACATATTATTGGTGCATAAGTGTTTCTGGAGCTCTTTTGAAAGTTCAGTATTTACTTTTTATATTAAATAGTTTGCATATAAATTTATTCCTCTTAAAAGAATTCTTTCAATTTTGTTATTTTTATTTTATTTGCCGATCGAGGTTAGTGGAAATATTATAAGTAAAATTTATTTATATTGCAAATTCATTTTATGTTATCGTATTTCATATTGTTTTCCGAAAGAGTTGAAAATTTTTTAAAATTTGCCTGTCGGCGATAAAGTAATAGAATCAATTTCTATGTTCTAACAGTCTCATCAAAAACATAATTCACAAGTCGTTTAACTAGTGTAATTTTCTGTAACATTGCTACATTTACTTTCTCGTGTTCTTATCTCACACAATGTGAAAATCAGACTTCTCTGATTATGAAATATTTCTGGATTATATTGGCCGGTGAGTAAAATAATTCAAAAACCTAAAATTGAATAAAAAAGAAAGAGGAAAAAGTATTGAAAAGAAAATTAAGAGAATAAAGAGGAAAACCTCTATAGGAATGGAATTAGATATTAGTGGGTTTTTGTTTTATGAATGGATATTTTTATGGATAAATTTGAAATTTTTGGTCAAATCTGGCAAAGAAGACAAGAATGTGTGTTGACTTTTTTTTATCGGCGTATATAAGAACACAACTTCTGAATTTTTACGCATACTTTTAAAAAAGGTGTGTTCCTGCATAAAATTGCAATCTTTGGGTTAGGTTTTGAATGCTTTGTGTGATATTGTTCACAGCCAATCGGACAATCAAGCAAACAGAAAATCTGAATATGTCTAGAAATGTGTTATAAAAACAGAGCATATACCAGATTTCATCTATGTGGAATGATTCCAAAAAATGTATTTTTCTAACTCAAGAAGGTCATCAGCATGTAGGAGGTCAAGAACTTTAAACATACTTGAAAGTCTAGCTATCCTATTTCTTTCTCTCTTTCTCTTTTCTTTCTTTCTTTCTCTCTTTCTCTTATTCCCTTTCTTTTTCTTTTCTCTTTTTCTCTTTCTTTTTCTTTTCTCCTTTTCTCTCTCTTTTTCTTTTCTCTTTTTTTCTTTCTTTTTCTTTTCTCTTTTTCACATTCTTTTTCTTTTCTCTTTTTCACATTCTTTTTCTTTTCTCTTTTTCTCTTTCTTTTCTTTTTCTTTTCTCTTTTTCCCTTTCTTTTTCTTTTCTTTTTCCCTTTCTCTTTCTTTTCTCTTTTTCTCTTCCTTTTTCTTTTCTCTTTTTCTCTTTCTTTTTTTCTCTTTTTCTCTTTCTTTTTCTTTTCTCTTTTTCCCTTTCTTTCTTTTCTCTTTTTCTCTTCCTTTTTCTTTTCTCTTTTTCTCTTTCTTTTTTTTCTCTTTTTCTCTTTCTTTTTTTTTCTCTTTTTCTCTTTCTTTTTCTTTTCTCTTTCTTTTCTCTTTTTCCCTTTCCCTTTCTTTTCTTTTTCTCTTTCTTTTTCTTTTTTCTTTTTCTTTTTCTTTTTCTTTTCTCTTTTTCTCTTTCTTTTTCTCTTCTCTTTCTTTTCTCTTTTTCTTTTTCTTTTCTCTTTTCTTTCTTTCTTTTTTTTGAAAAATACATTAATAATTTTTTTCCCTCACTGTGCACTTCGTTTACAAAAAAAGAAAAAAAAATCCCTCTTTCAAAACGCACTGACAAAATTTAAATATAAATAAAATTTGACAAGTGATTTTATTCTCAAAATTGTAGATCTCTCTTAAGGTATCCGACTACATTGAAAACATTGGTTATCGACTACATTGGCGATTTTTTAAAATTGTTATTTCTTGTAGTTCAGACTTTACTCTTTCCAAAACAGTTTATCTATTCTGGGAAAAAAGGAAGACCTGATCTATTAGCCAGGGTCACATATTTTTCAGCTAAAATGTGTCTTTCACCTCAAATTTCTCAAAACTTTAAATTTCATAAAAATTCTTCACCGTTACCACGATATCTCAAGAGCTAATAGAGGTATTTACGTAAAAACTTCAGTGTGTGTTTTAAACAATATGGACAATGAAATGAATCAAAAGTTTTATTGTTGGTGACATACTTTTTCATTTATAGGCATTTTTAGAAAAATTAATAAATTGTGAATTTAGGAAAAAAAATGCTTATATGTGTATATTTTTATTCATAACTTCTTTGCATCTCAGCATTTTTCTTAGATTTTGTATAATGATTAATAATGATTTCATTCATCATTATATTCAATAGCTTGTGTACAAAGAAAAATAGGATTGCTACATTACAATTTTGTGTACAGTGTGAACCGTTTTGGCCAAATGTCATTAAAATTTACTACACATTCTCTTATTTCTCAAAATAGATTATCTTTTCAAATAATTTATTTGTATTTAGAGTACTTTGTATTATACTAGAGTACTTTGTATTATAATTAACAATACTCTTAAAAACCATAGTTTTAAATAGTTTTTAAAAATTTCTATTTTTCAAAAATTCTTCTTCGAATACCTTAGTTGGATACCTTAAATTTTGGATGAATTCAGTAAGACCCTGCTCCTCAGCTCCTAACTACGAAAGCTACAAACTGGTCAGAAGGGAAAAGGTCACATGCTGTCCGAGGGGGGGGGGGGGGGGGGAGATAAAGACGAGGCTTGAAGAGCGAAATTCGTGTCCTTCACCATGAGCGAAAAGACTTGATTCATTTCAATGCATTTTAAAAAAATATATTTTTATCGGTTCCAGTAAATAATGTAATAATATAAAACAGGATTGTTTCCTGTATTTATTTCTGAGCACTGATCACAACTGAACTGGACAATGAGCATGATTGAGCTGGATTTAAAAGGACCGCTCATGTTTAGGATTAAGTGCGGTTCCAGTCTTTTATAATAGCACCTAGGAATGCATGTTGAATGTAAGCGGAACTTTACAAGTTTAGTTTAGTTATATTAATGCCCCGTTATAAACCAACACTAAGGCTATTTTAAGACGGATCTCGACATTTTGAAGCATGGTCAGATGACTAAACAGGCACCCCCTTCTCCACACCACAGCAGCGGGAGGACGTTTGGCCTGACAGATTTAACGTGCAAGAGACCCCTCACACGAAGGTTCTTCTGTGAAATCGAGTTTCGAACCTTAAACCCTCCGGTTCCGAAGCCGAGACCTTACTACCAGGCCACCGCGGCCAAGCAGAACTTTACTGATTTGATCAAACAAAATGTGCCCAAAATTCATACACAATTTTCGCCATTATATTACGAAGCACAAAACGCAGCTTACTACAGCACTACATGCAGAAGTTAAGGAGAGAACGAGGGACTCATGTTTATGAGATTTCGTGATCTTGTCTTTGAAACCTTCCTATATTATTCCACTCCTGCGAAACGGCAGTAATGTTTTAGAAGGTGCAAAAAAGAACAGACCTATGCTTCATTGTTTTTTCAATAAGTCTACATTTTTTTTCACAAACAGATGCCAAAGTTAAATGTGTACTATAGCACGGGAATTGTGATGCATCCCCGGATGGGATGATTGAAGCCTTTGTCAACCCTTGACACCGGAAATAAAGAATTTCTGGAGTTAAGGGTGCCGTATACACGCCACCTACAATTTTCAAGCGTAATGTTATCCTATGGAGAAAATACTAAGATCTTTTCCCGTTAGATATTGCGGTTTCTGTTTTATGAAATCAACTGCAATTGGTAGAAGGAATAAAAACACAGGTTTCTTTCTAAGGAATTTTTTCTCGGACTTTTCGAAGTATTTTTTAAATATTTATTAAAATATCACATAGTTTCGACTGCACCATTTAAACATTTTTATTAAAAAATCTATCATAAATAAAATAAAAGTAGCAAATATGAAACATCCGTTTGGGTATCTTCTTTCCGATACATATTAATTTTTTTTTTCAAAAAAGGGTAAAAACAGTATTTTAGACCTAAATTGGAAAAATAGTTTACACTTCCCCCCCTCCAATGCTCCTTTAACTCCACCCATTCGCGGAGGAATACACTATAACCCCTCCCTTTACCCTATGATTGTTTGTAATTTTTTTTATCTGGTTTTCACTACGTCTTCCCCTCAACATTTTCTTTCTGTTTTTATTTTTATTATTTTGTTTACCATCACAGCTGTGGTCATCTGCGCAGGGGATGGGCTGATTGGTAATGATGGGATTGCTGAAGTGAAATACCCAACATCCTATAGAAATATTTCTCTAGATGAGGCAATAAATGAAAAAAAAAAACCTTTTGGAAATTAAACAAAGATGGGAAAACAACCTTCCCATCTTCCAAACTGTCAATCAAACCTTCCTTCGTTAGTTTGGTAACGCCTTTTCTCCCCCAACGATAGGTAGCGCTTTCGTCGACATCAGGTTTTGTTCTCAGTATATGGCACTTTTAAGGTGGGTTCAGACGAGGCTTTTTATTGTCCGCAAACATTGTCTCTCTGCTGTTGTCCCGGCATTGTTCTCGTGTGAGCACTTGAGACAACGCGGACAACGTTTGTCCCGACGGGACAATCATTTGCCATTGTCCCGTTCTGGTCACGTGGTTTTCCGGAAGTAGGCGGGATCTTCTATTGCGGACTATAATAAGCCTCGTTTGACACCGCCTTAAAGGTGGGAACAAACGTTGTCCGCGTTGTCTCAAGTGTTCACACGTGGACAATGCCGGGACAACAGCAGAGAGACAACATATGCTGACAATAAAAAGCCTCGTCTGAACCCATCTTTATTCGTCAGTCTGTGTGCGGTTCCCTTGCGTGCATGCGAGAAGCTCAAGTTTGCATAAAGAATATAATTTTATTGAATTAGTTAATCAAATTTTCTTTAAATTGTAACTTGACTAATCCTTTGATGCTTATAGTACTTAGAATATTTATGTGTATTATATGGTCATTAAATACCTCGAGGAATTTAAAATAATGGACAAATATGCAGAAAGTTTTAAACCATAATTTAACATAATTACACCAATATATATATGTTGCTTGATCAGTTTCGAACGACGTACATATTATTGGAATAATTATGTTTCCAAACATTGAAATTGCAAATTTATTAAAATAATAAAACAGTTCAACTTCTGAGATATACTCTCGTAATTTATATTGTGGTTTATTACAACAAACTTTTTCAAAAATGTCACTTTCATTTTTAAAAACTCATAATATAACTTTAAATTTGCAAATTGTTATTATTAATCACGTTTCATGTATTCCAAGAGCAGAGAAATGTCTGCCAAACACATAATAAAACTATATTTTAAATAAGTAATTGGGATCAATGTTTTAAAAATATGTAATTTAAAAAAATATATATATATAGTGTATTTTGTAACTAAATATTTCCATTTTGATGTAAAAGAATTTAAACAATATATTTCCTACAATGAAATATTTTCTCTTTTATAAAATAAATGCTGATGCTGAATTAATTTAAAATGAATGTTGCAACGAATTTTTTTTTCTTTATTTCAAGACGAATTAATATAAATTCTCTAGTTCCAAATTAAAATTTGGATTTGATTTTCGGTTTTTAATAAGACTCTTTAATTTTTTATCATCTTATGATTAAAATGCGAAATAATTAAACTAAACTTTATGTTGCAATATATTTCAATGAAATAAAAGAAATTTCTTGTTAAAATCACCCTAATAAAACGCATTCATGTTTATATTAATCATTAAAGAAATTAATTAAAACTGCAAATATTTTTAATCCAGTTTTTTCCTCCTTATTAAAAAAAATATGTACACAGTTGTGGCATATTTTCTATTAAGCAGAGAAATAATGAACAACGAAGAAAATATATTTTTTTCGGGGGACGTCATATATATCCAATTTTGTAAATATAGCTTTTTTTCCTTTTCTTTTTTTCTCCCTTCTTCTCTTTTTTTTTCCATTTTTCAATTCTAGGAATTTGTTCCAAAATTTGGCTATAGAACAAAAAATTTTTAATTACAGATCCATTACTAATTTTGTTGCTAAAAATAACATTTGTAAAATAACACAAAATTGAAAATTCGGTAATAGCGAAATTTAAATTCGAAGTAAAATATATTAAACTAGTTATTTAATAAAATTACAAATAAAATATAATAAATTTCTTGATGTTTATAAAAATATTAAAAAAAATGAGTTCTTAAGGTAAAATTTTGCAAAAATAACTCCTTAAAACAGAGTAGAAATATAAAATTACTCTAAATAAAAATTAATAATCAATAAAAAAAACACTACCAGTATTATTGAACTAATGCGTTTGTGGTAATTTAAAAAACTATAACATAGAATTAAATTAAAAGAAATTTAAATAAAGGCAATGGAATGTTAATTTCGATTTAAAAATTTCTCAGTTTTTCGATGTGAAAGGGGAAAAAAAGAATCTGATTTTTTTTAAAGTATGATGAAATTCCCGGACTAAGTCAGCAAGTAGGCTTGATTATGTTGAAAATTCTAAAACTGTTTCTTATGGTATCCGACTAGGTTAAAAAGGCTGGTTTTCGGCCACATAGGCGAATTTTTTTTTAATTGTTATTTCTTGCAGTTCATACTTTCCTCTTTCCAAAACAGTTTATTTTTGCTAGGAAAAGGAAGCCTGATCTATCATCCAGGAAAATTTTAAGCAAAACATATTTTTCAGCTAAGCACTGTCTTCAATTTTGTAAACTCTTTAATTTTCATAGAAATACTCCACCGTTAACATGATATCTTAAAAAATAATCGAGTTATTTTCATAAAAAATTCAGCGTGTGTTTTAAATAATATGGGCAATGAAATGAACCAAAAGTTTTATTGTTGGCGAAATATTCTTTCATTTATAGATGTTTTTAGAACAATTAAGTTTTAAATTTATGTAAAAAAATGCATATATTCGCATACTTTTACCCATGACTTCTTTGCATCTAAAAATATTTCTTAACTTTTGGTTCATTTCGTTCATTATTGTATTCTATAAATTCTGTGCAAAGAAAAATAGGATTACTACATTACGATTTCGTGTAGATTGTAAACCGTTTTGGTTGAATTTCATTAAAAATTATTACATATTTTCCCATTTCTTAAAATATATTATATTTTCAAATAACTTTTTTGTATTTATAGTGTTTATAATTGACAATACATCTAAAAACCTTAAATAGTTTGAAAAAAAAATCAAATTTTTCAAAAAAGTTCCATCGAAAGTAGTTGGATACCTTAATTATTGATAGTGATATCGAAGGAGGATCCTATAGGAGTCCTATAGTAGTGACACTAAATCTGTAATCCCGGATAATGACAATTAATACGTTAAACAAAAGCAAAGTGGGAAGGACGCAAACATAAAGTAACTCTTTGAGGGAGTGATTTCTCAAAGTGAGAGAAAAGGATAAATATTTTAATGAATCATTGATTTGTTAGATGACAGAAGACAGGTCTTTCCAATAGTGTATAGGATCTTTGATGACCATTATTTATGTAGGAATTGGATAGGAGAAAATGCCCATTTAACGACATTTAGATCAGTGTCTAAGGTCACAGATTAAAGAGAAGCTTTTAAATGAAAACAATAAATTTATTTACAGCAAAGAATACAGAAAAGACATTAAGAATTATGACAGGACAGGCTATTTACAATAAAGAAAAAAGTATCACCTTTAGATGAAACCAAGGATGAAGCCTTATCAAGTGTTTCATGGCAAAACTATGTGCTACTGTTGCGCCCTCCACTCCGTCCTCCAATGAGCTCTAGCTTGAAACCACTCACGTCGCAAACGGCAGTAGATTGGAGTCAGTGGAATGCACTGTACAGGGCGTCTGGCTCGGATCTGCCCTTGAAGTAACCGATTTGTAACAGTTCGTTGTGTCACTGTGATGCGAATTGCAGCTCGAATTTCATCTGTAGACGCAGTACGATTAGCCACAGCCATACGCCGAATACGACGGTCTTCCCTCTCAGTAGTACCACGTGGCCGCCCGGAACCTGGTCTTCTTGAGGCAGTACCTTCCCTTGACCACTGCCAGCAATACTCATGCACAGTGGATACATTCCTGCCAAGTCTTTCAGCAATATCGCGGAAAGAAAACCCTCCTTCTCTTAGCCCTACAACACCTCGTTCAAACTCAGTGAGCTGTTGATAAGGGCTTCTTCGTCTTCTCAGAGGCATCCTTGACTAACATTAACCCACTACGTCAAATCTCAACTGTAAATAACGATCACGAACCTTACAGCGCTTACTTAAAGCAAACATCATTTGCATGTTCATAGTGTCGCCACTAGCCCCACACTTACGCGCGTAGCTCAAAATTTGAATCGACGTCATCTTTTAGATGTATAAACACGCCTACCAAATTTCGTTTATCTAGCCTAGCTCCTTCCTAGTGTTGGGATTTTTTTTTCCATAAGTGTATTTTGAAATTATTGCGAAAAACGCTGAAAATTGATTAAAATTTAAACTTTCCAGTATTGGTTTCTCCAGAACTTTCTCGTATCATCTGTAATAAAGTTGTCATCTAGAATAACTTGCATGACATTTGCATGCAATAGCTACAAAATATTAACCTTTAACTTGGGTTAAGCATTTCTATTGAATCTGCTGTTTCTCCTCGGAAAGTTATTTGGAGATTCATCCTTGGTAAATAAACGCGGTTGAGAACCGAACTTTTCTTTTAATTTCTAGATAATTGTACTATGCCTATAAAAATCCCGTAGATGTAAGCAACAAGCTGACCAAGTGTCATCGTAATCTGATGAACGGCTTAGGGAGGCATAAAAGACATAAAGGCAAATTCATTTTCATTTATATAGATATAAGAAAAATAATGATAATTATTTTTAAAACATTAGAAACAAAACATATTTATTTTTATTATTTGCAAGATAAACTTTAAAGGGATCGATAGGAAAGGAAATTTTATTTACTTCAAAAAATATTTATCTTTCTTGAGAAAATCAGGCAACATTCAAAACATACTGTATAAAGTTATTAAAAAATTTGAATGGTCTACCTATACATTCCAAACTTAATACATGTATTTTTTTCTTTTCAATCGTTAATATTTAGAATGTTTGCTGATATATTTTATCAATATCAACCGCTCTTTTTATTTTTCTTATCAATACAACTTCGTAGAAATACAACAAATGATTTGTCATCACCAAAATTCAAAAATTTAAAGTTAAGATGAAAATATTTCTTTAAGTTATTATTTTTATTATTGATATCATGTTTATGATTATTTTAACACATAAAGATTAAATTATAATTATATTCAAGTGTCGCATAAATGAACATATTTATTTTATTTTTTATTTCTTTACACACATATATAAATACTTAGGACCAAAATCAATCGGATGCGTGATTGCTGACGATTTCTGTGTTAATATTTTAATGAACTGGCAGGGTCGATCTTATTTTAGCCCACCTTTGGCGAATAATAAGAATTTTTTGGCGAAAGGTAAGAATTCTTTTTTTCTTATTAACCTTTTAATTCAAATACTTTCAATTTGGCAAGATTTTGAAAAAGTCGCCAGAGGTGGGCTAAAACAGGATTTTACCGAACTGGCATATTGTCAATTGTCATCAGCATCACACAAAATCACATCTTCAAGAAATGAAATTTTTTTTTAAATGTGTTGAAATGATTGCTGAATTACTACATCTAACCTTTTTCTTCATTTACAAATAATTTATTTAAACATAGCACAAATCATCTTCTGTATCTTATTAATTGCTCTTGGGTTATAAATAAATTTTTATTGCTAAAGATTTTCTATGATTGTGAAGCAGCAGTATTTTATTACACAGTTGTAGTATGACAGTACATCAATGTTAATATTGAATAACTGAAATGATATAACCTTGTTTCTTTCTCATTTCTGGAAGAACGTGTACATCTCAACTCTGACTCCTGCCAAAGTTAAAATTTCCGATTTTTGAGGGCCACGTATTGGAGGTAGTAAAAGGTTTTTCAAACCTTATTTATAATTAAAATTCTGTAAAAATTTATCTAAATATAAAGTAAGCATTTTCCTAACCTTTTTGAAATATTTTGTTTATTAGTCAAGAACATACTGTTTGTGTTTATTTGAGTATTCTTAGTTTTAGAGAGCAAATGGCGGTATCGTTTATAAATTACTTTAGAGTATTCTTTATTTTTAATTATGTATGACTATACCGGTAATAGTTTTACAATATTTAATAACGTAGTGTCATTTTAATAAGATGTTTTCCATAACTTGTATTTTGATATAACTAAACCAAAAATTGCACGTGGTTGGCTTCCGATCGCCATTGCTCTATTTATCATGCATTGTTAGGACTAAATGTAGTGGCTTTTGTGTAGGCTTGTTATTGATTTTCAGACTAAAAAATTATTTTTATATTAAATCGGATATCATTTCCCTAACATAACACTATTTAATATTTTTTTTTTTTGTAATTGGGATATTCGCTGGAAAAATAAATTGGGTGGAATGAATTCTTTGAGAAATCCTGTTGCCTGAAATTTAATTACATTTAAATTTTATATTAAGTGCGTTAGACATCTTAAAAAATCATTCATAATACTTGTAAGAAATTATGAATGATCCCCTGCATTTATAAGTGATAGGTGTACTATTATGCTTATATTTCTGTTAAGCTTCATCCACAGTGTAACGATCGGAAATCGTTAGGAATATTAAAAACATATTCATAAATGTTTCTTAAAGACAAAATTTATTTTAATTTCGCATGAAAAACATGATTAGATTATTTGTCTAACCTTTGAATATACATTTTTGGAAATTTTAAAATTAGTCTAAATAACCATTGAATTTATGCAGATATTAGACACATTTTTATTGCTTTTTAACTTTTGGAACTTATTTCTTGCCAGTTAGAAATTCATATTTTTGTTTTGAATGTAATTTTCAGTCTATTACTGCATTGTAATTCAATTGATTTTTTTTAAAATTTTATATTATATGCTTCCAAAATTGACCTTAAATCATGTATTGTATTTAATTTTGTGTATTGCAATTGTATTTAATTTATTCATCTGTGGTTATTGCAAATTTTTAAGGAAAATTCTTTTAATATTTTATGTGATGTGATATTTTCTAACTGTGTGATTGTATTTTATAGCGTAAAGAATGTCTGACACCAAGCCTACAAAATTAGATAAAAAGAAGAAAGAGAAGAAAGAAGCGGTGGCCGCTCCTACAGCAAAAACAGCAGCTCCACCAAAGCCTCGTGAATATGTCAAACCTGGCAGGTAAACTATTTTTCTGTTTTTTAGATTTTTTGCGTGTATAAGAATGAGTAAGTAATCATTCTTGTCAAATTAATAGGCTTTGCTCAAAACTGTATGAATTTTTAGATATATATCTTTTTAATATTAATGATTATGAAATTTATATATGTAAATTAGTCTTAAAGATTTCTAATGCAAAATTAATAAACTAGATGCATTTTTATCTGTAAGATTTACTTATGAATTCTTTTAAGTTTATAATTCTATGTTAATAGAATTGTTAATCAATTGATTTTCATTAATGAAATGAATTGTTTTCTCCTAACTAAACAGTTGTAAGTAAGCTTTCTTTAAGTTAATGCAGGGAAGAAATTGTTTTACTAAGTCAAGACTATAAATTGAATATGAGGAACAACTTTGATATACACCCCCAAAAATTACGCGCCAAATCTGGCGCTCCCTACGGACTTTTTAGGGTTGCTTTTTAGGTAGGATTAATTATTTGTGTTTCGCGAAAATCCATCTTGGCGAGAAGAAAAAGGCGCCAAAAGCAGATATTTTACTTGGTGAGAAAAAAAAGTCGCCAAATTTCCAATTTGGGGGTGTATATCAAAGTTGTTCCGAATATGATAAGTAAGTCTATAGGGAATCAGTTGTACTTATAAATAATTTTTATACATTTCCAGATTATATTGCAAGGGAGTATTTGTGGGTTACAAGAGAGGTCTCAGAAATCAGCGTGAACATACTTCTCTAGTAAAGATTGATGGTGTTGTTTCAAGGCGAGAAGTTGACTTCTATCTAGGCAAAAAATGTGTCTTTGTTTACCGAGCAAAGACGTAAGTTTACATTTTTTTTTTGTAAATTATTAAAAGGTTATCAGTTCTTGTATAACTATTTCTTATTCTTTTTATTTTATGCCTTCAGACTTAATATTTACTTTAGCACATTATATAGAAGTCTGTAAGCTTTTTAACAATATTTTATATCTAATCTTTTGATTAATGTATATTATATACAATTTTATTTTTGTTAAATATTGAATTATTCTTAGTTGGGTGGATATATTATACTGCTTAGGTAATTAATATTATAGTAAGCGGGAAGTATATCCAATAGTAATTTCTTACGCATAGAATGTCTGTGTTAGCATTCTGATGCATTTGATACATTTTTGAATAATATAATATTGAAACTGTTAGTCATAACATGCTTTTCAAACTTTGTCTTTTAATGTCAATTTTGTGGAAAAGTTATTGCATGAATTGTAAATTTCCCATTTAATTTGCTAGATATGAGATATTGAGGGATCATTTGAATCATAGCTGGCATATTTTCAATATTTATGTTATGTAGTCATAAAAAAACAAATTTAAAAATCATGAAACTGCATCATACCTGTTTAAAATGAGCTATTTAGCCCTAGTCTTTTGGTTAAAAAATTCTTTTTGCTTTTTGAAATTCAATTTATATTTGGGTGCATTAAACTGCTTGTATAGGGAAATCTTATATAATGCGGGAAGTGCATCCTATAATAAATTCATTCACTTGAGTGTGAGTGTATGCCTCTCTTTCTTCAGTGTTTGATACATTCATTGCTATAATTAGCACTTAAAATACAAATGACTTAAACTAAATATACATACATAAGAAAACTTATCATTATTGAATCCTGTTGGTAAATCAAAAATCCAATAGTTTTACTCAGATTATAAATGGAACAAATATAGTGCTATTATATCTATATTTTGAAATATTGGTACGGAATGCCATCGATATTTTACTGTTAATGAATTAATGAAGTCAGTTATTAGTATTTATTTTATGCTTATCTGATTACTATTGTATAAACTAGATTTTTCTGTACTGGTTCACATTGAATTTCTTGTTTCAAAATGTTTGATCCAATATATATGAACTATAGAATGCTTGCAATGATATAATAAATTCAAAATATGAAAATAACCCTCTATTTAAAAATAGATTTAATTTTATGTTAATGTAATTTATTTCTTTTTTTTTTTCCAACTCATTGTTGAGTGATTTAAGAAAATTGTCTCCATAAAACTGAAAGTTGTTACTGTTTCTGTACTATTTTAATTATTTTTCCAAGCCTGACATGCTCTTCGCCATGTTTTCTTTTTACTTTATGTTGGTTCATTTTTTGGGGCCTATTTTAATTGTGATCACTATTTATACTAACTTTAAAATTATTGATTGTAATCCCATTCTTTAAGATGATGGAGGTAATTGGATTATTAAAAAAGTTACCTTATTTTAAAGCTGATATAGCAGTGATAATAGTTTTTAAAATTTATTATTAATGATATTTTATTGTGAAATGTTTGTATATCTTATATGTATTTGTATAAGTTACTTCAAAAATTATTAACACATATTAAGATCTGCTTGATATTTATTTGTAACTTTTGTTTTTCATAATTTGATTCATTTCAAATTTTGTGTATTTGAGAAACAATTGTAGATGGGTGTATTATACTGCTAGTATGATCAATATCATGTTATGCGGGAAGTACATCCTAGAATAAAATTCACTTGCTTAGATTTTTGTATGCTCAAATTCTAGATGAGTGAGACATGAATTTTACAAATCAATTCTTGAGTATTAAAGATGTACTATAGTAAAATTATTTTAGGAAGTTTCTGAAAGAATTTCGTACTATTCAGTCTTTATATATTTTTTAACTTATATATTTTTGTTCATTCATAATTTCACTCACTGTATAATTTTTGTTTTTGTTTACAGTAAGAAAAGAGTTCCAGGAAAAAAAGACAAGTATACTAAACTGAGGGCTATCTGGGGTAAAGTAACCCGGCCACATGGTAACAGTGGTGTTGTAAGAGCAAAGTTCAGGAGTAACCTGCCTGCAAAAGCAATGGGACGAAGAATTCGGGTGATGTTGTATCCATCTCGCATATAATTGTAATTTTATATACAAATAAAGTCTGAAAAAGATATTGTACTCATCATTAATTGGGGAACAAAATTCATAGAAAGAAAAAAAAGTAACATTTTAAAATTAAAATAGTTCTTTTAAAATAAAAACATAAAATTATGTAAACACATGTATAATTTTTGATTGACTAATCATTTACTCATTGAATTCCTGTTAATTATTTAATTCTTGCCTTTTTACGATTTAATTTTGATTTGGTGAAGTATAATTATGATAAATATTAATTCTTAAATATTGCATATAAGTTGAATTGGTATTATAAAAGAGACTATATAAGTATTTCTAATATATCTAAGTTGTGTTTAGCTTCCTTTCATAACAAAATAAACTATATTATAAATGTTACACTTTGAATCAGTAGTTTAAAACTGAAAAAGTTTTAAAAAAATGTAAAATTAGAGGGGTGATAGAAATTATTCGTTAAATGATAAATTGAGTCAGACTCGTGAATTATACTGAAGAATGCCATTGTCATGTATGTGTATATATGCCTTTTCATTGTATTTAGCTGACAAATTGTAAAATAATGAAGTACTAAAATGTTAACATTATTTCCTTTGTTCTCTGAATAAATGAAAAAATCACTTCATCAATCCAATCTATTTTTCCTGTAATGAATTAATTTTAGAATTAAATATCACTATTTTTATCCTAATGAACGTTGTACTGCCAGCAATTGAAATAATCTTATTTGAACAAAATATGATTTTCATTGGAACTTTGGTTGGAATTTAAATATCTTTTTGCACTCTTACAATTAAATTTTCAGATTGAACACGTGCTTAAAAAATGTAAAACTAGACAAAAAAAAAAAATTAATACTATATATATTTTTTTCTCATTTTGAGGAGCTAATCATACACAGTTGTTATTGATGTATTATATGAGGGGTTTATTCATGTTAGGAAAGGTTTTTGTCTTAATTTCTGTTTTAAAACAATCTGGGAATGACCTTAATGGCATTATTTGAATCAGATTGACAGTTTGGGATAAAGTTCAATAGATTGAAGAAAGTAATTTTACTTATGAAGGAGAAACTTAGATTAATTTTATGAGAATTGCAGAGTTAAATTGTTTTAATTATAAATTTATTGAAAGTTTATATTTGAAAGCATTTTCATTCTATGTTGGATTTTCTATAAAAGTTATCAATTTAATGGGTATTGGTAACAGGGGCCATGAAATTGATTAATATTTGTTAGAATGTAATAGAAAATAAGTTGAATAAATAAGTTTCCATATCATTGAAGAACAAAATTTTGAATGATCATCACTGTTATGACATTGATGGCTGCAGAACATATATGTTGGTTGAATAGATTTTTAGTGGCATAGTAATTTTTTATTCATGTGCATTACTAAATTTCCAAGCTATATTTAAAAAGTGGTTCAGTGTTTATGAAATATTAGATGATACATAATTAATTTTAGAAAGCATTTTCTTTGTTAATCTATCAACACATGTAGAGGATTAAAAAAAAAACAAGAGCTTCTCTTTATAGGAATAGAGATTTTTAAAGATCTGTTACTTTCTATATATTATTGGGGGAGCTAGAATAACATCAGAAATCAATTCTTATTTTTTACTGTATGCAAAATATAGATTTAATTTTATATGAAATTAACATTTTTTTTATATATAACTTGTATGACTGGAATAAAATATATAGAAACATGAAAGTTTTTTTTAAAAAAATTTTCTTATTAAAGACTTAATTTTTTCTTAAATGGAACATATTTGTATGAAAAAAATATTCATATATTTGACATCTTATTTTTACATGAATAGTTACTAAAATAATTCCTGCATATTTAGGGTCAAATTGACTGCATGTGTCCCGATTTATTATGCATTCTCTTGCTTTGAATATTTAAATAAGTTTTAAAAACCGATTTGATGATTGTGTGCATCAAAATTTAAGAATTTTAATCATTATGGAATTTTTTAGAATCCAATTTTTAGTTATTGTCAAGTTAGCTGAGCAAATGTTATTCCATATAAATCCTTACAATGACAAAAAAAAAGTGTTGGTGAATTTATTTAAATATGCCATTAGGTACTTTAAAAATTTTAAATGTTAAAAAGCATAGACAAGTATTTATCGAGGCCCCAACTACTAATTTAGGTTAGTAAGGTAATAGCATTTTCTTATAAAGAATTTAAACAATTAATGCTTCCATTGAAATGTTTTGATTAATTTTTAGATGGTAAAGGAATAAATAATCATTTTGCTAAAATTTTTCCAAAATTTAAAATATTAGAATTAGCTTCACTTGTCACCCATTTTTTTATTATTTCAAGGAATTTTGAAAATGAACTAGAAAGGAAAAGCAGTTGTCATTTCCTGCTTCATACAATTTTTTGATAGACAAAAATTCATGTGAATTTTTGTCTAATTTTCTTTAAAGAACACAAACTGTGACCACACTTTTGAAGTGTTAGTGATATGATAAGGAATTGAAGATTTGACTTCTATAGAACTGATCTCATCAAAATATGTTGCTTTTCCATAAAATTAAAACTTGATGATCCTCAAATATTTATGTCATATCAATTCTTTTAAACTTGAATTTAATATGTAAATAGCTAATTTAAAATCCTATCGGTGTTCTGTAGCAATCATATCATTAGAATCATATTGTATGGAGTGATAAACTGTGCACCTTACCCTAATTAACTTCAACACCAATTAAAATTTTTTTATCATTCCATTAAAGAATAGAGCCTCAAATTTCGAGAACTGGATAAATAATTTCATCATTTCGATTTAATTTACGCTTTACCCAATTTTTAATTTACGCTTTGACTGTCAACACTTGTTTTAAATTCTGAAGTACTGTTATTTTAAAGAAAGAAGTTTGTAATTTTATGAGCTGAAAATAATTGCACAATTTTAAAATGCTTCGAATCTATCCTTTCATATTGTTTTTTTTACAACCTCAGCCCATCATTTCTATCTATACACAGCGATATAAAATATCAAGGCTAGGTTAATTTCTTGAACTAATTTTTTTATAAAATACTTGTATGGGTTTTGTAATATATTTCTATATTGGAGAGGAAAGTAAAATTAGAAACATAAATCTTTCATAATTTTTTCAAAGAAAATATAATCAGAATAAATAAAATCAAATGCATTTTATACAAAATGCTTGATTTCAATATCAGCCATTTTGAATTATAACCAATATTTTTGCTGATTTTCTTAAATTATCTAAATATATGTTTGCTTTTGAAATGCTGTTGGAAATAAAAATGATAAAAGAAATTTCTTATCTATATTTGAATTTCATGTAAAAAGCGTAAATTATCGGTTCTTATTTTCTTCATTCAAAAAGAGAAATTTTTTTTTCTAATGATTTATTTAGTCAGAGTAAAATCTAATAATATATATATGCAGACACTCATAATGCTCAGTTAGGTGTTAAATATTTATTTTCTAGTAACATAAATCAAATTGAAAGATCTTTCAGTCTCATTTAAAACATAAAAAGTATTCCTAGCAATTAAGTAGACTAATTCTTCCCCTGTATTGAATAAAATGTGTTGAATATTAGGCCATCAAAAAGGCTGCATGCACTCAAATCACTACAATGAATCTATTTAAAATCCCTTTAGCACAGTAATTGGACCAATACCAAATTTCTATACTTCCTTTTAAGTTGGTAATTGACTTTTTTTGTTGTTTTTGCTGATTTTCAAAATAGATAAAGTATTGTAATTGTCAACAAATTTTGTTAACTCAAGATTTTGACGAATTTCTACAAATTCAAAATATATTTCTTGTATTAATGCTTTGGGCTAGATGGATAAAATTTAGTAGCCTATACATCAAATTTTGAAAATCCATTTAGAGGGAAACTGCCTGAGAGTATATAAAGTAACTATAAAATAAAGAGAGCTAGACATATAAAATTAAGTACACAAATCAATGGTATCCAACCATCAAATTTAGTGACAAACCAAATAAGGGATTAACTGTCTGTACTCTCAGAAACTTAAAAAGCATCAATTCAAAAATAAAATGACAAATATATTAAATTTAATGTATGATTTTGTATCAAATTTTCATCTAAAATGAGAGAGAAAAAAAGAAAGATACAAATTTGATTTTCCAATACTATTAACTATAAGCAAAAGCAAAACTTGCCAAGGATCATACAATAAATCCAGTAAAAATGTTAAATTGAAAACAATGTCAAAAAATTCTCTGCCTTACAATTCAAGGTTCACAATTTTATGTGGTATGATGACAACTTCATATTAGTTGCAAGAAAATCCCACTTGTTGGATTGATAGAAGTGATTCTCTCAAGTTTCAAATAGAGTCAATGTTTATAGTACTTAACTATAATTCTTATGGCATGAATAGTTTAAATATCCATTTCTGAATTTGAGCCTATCAATTGATATGTTCCATTTCATAAAATGGTTAATTCTCAGATATTTCTAGCATGTCACAGTGATAGAAAAATAACTAAAACAGACCAGCATCTTAAAATTCATTCTATTTTATTCAAAATATCCTCAACTGTTAATTTTGGAGGTCAATGAAGACTTTTACGGTGTTCTCTTGTAAACCAGTATAATTACATAAGTAATATGAATAGCTAAGTGAAATAAGTTTTGCTCAGAAAAAATATGTTTAAAAGTGTTTACGTTAATGAGGGCAAAATGCAAGGGTAACAATAAGCATCCTGATGAATTTAAAAAATACAAATAAGAATTTTTTTTTCTACTTTTATCCATAAAACGTGGGGATTACATCAAGCAAGGCCAAATTAAAATGCTAGAGCAAAAGCAAATTTGTCTCTAACAGTTAATTTTTTAAGAAAAATGAAAACCATATTTTATTTGAAATCCATTTTTAAAAAATTCTAAACCCAATAAGATTTAATTCTCATAACATAATTCAATATTTTAATCAAACAAAAGTAATATATGTACCACATTTTAGTGCATGCTTTTACTAAGTCAAAATTAGGATGAAAGGGAAGATATTTACATTCTTTTACAGCAATAAGGTGAATGAGTATTGGATGCAGACTTGGAAAGCTTTTCACAATAAAATAGTTTAATTAAAGGAACCTAAATCTTAGGTTACGATGATTTAAAAATTTCCGCTCTTAAAACTTAATTTCTTTTTACAAAACAATTTAATTCAATTACTTTATTAGTTAATAAATGTTTTATAACATTTTAAAATTAATCTAGCCAGATATTCCCACTCACATTTTGGGATATTACATAAAACTTTTTTTTCAATTTAACTGACCATATATGCAACTTTCAGTTGAAATAAAAAATGACATGACTATCCTATATATGTAAGGAGAATGAAAAAGTTATCTATTGGAGCAGTAATCAAGGCCAAAGAATAATTCTTGAACTGCATATATCCTTCATGTTGCCCAAAACTACTATGCAAATCAGCAAAAGGCAATTGTGTTAATTTGACTGATGGTTTTGCTGTGAAACCACCATTTTCTAAGAATTATCTTTAAATGCAGTGGTTTCCGATAGAAACGAAAGACTAAAATAATGTTCCAACTTTAATAATTGCTAGTAGATGTCAGCACACAAGTTAATATTCCTCTCACGTACAAAAAAATATGTCATTTTTAATGCTTCTTCTCAACACTTCCAACTTTTCTTTTCAGCAGGTAAAAAACAAATTCAAAACGCATTCATAAATTTGTTGTATGGAAGTCATCCGCAACATACACATTTTCTTTTCAAATCAAACCACAAAAAGATATTCTTTATACTTGGCTTCTTTTCAGGTGGTTTCAGACTTACTACCACACACCTATGGCAAGATTCTCTACCACTCGAAATGCATATTCCTTACCCCAACTCGGCTGATAATTTATGGGAGTTTTGCCATGCGTTCTGTGGACGAGGAATTTACATTTAAATTTTTTACAAATAGGATGGTTGATTTCTTTTCTTATTTCACATGTATAAGCAAATAACCAAACTATGGGGATGTTAACTATATTTTCAAATAAGTATAATTTTATAATGGTTTATGTAAATATTGTTTCTTTATAATTTGAATATTGTATTATAACCAGTCAGCTTTATTTGAGAAATACTTCCCCTTCCCTTTTAGCACGTCAAATAATTGCATTATTTTAAAGCATTTATTTTTGTGCACATCAAAGAAATAAGATAAAATAAACAGTACAAATATATAGTTTTGAAAAAAAAAAAAAAAAAAACTAACAACTAGAAAATCAGAATAAGACAAAAGTATTTGGTTGTGAAACCAGAACATTAAATATTGAAGTTAAATTCCCAGTTGCTTCAGTATTCTAATCATAAAAATATGAAGGTTATGTACTGAAATCTAGGAAAAACACATAAATTATTATATTAGTCCCATACCTCTTAAGTTCAATTTAAAAATGTATATTAATATCAATACTTTAACTAAACAAATTCAATAGTTGATGGAGTGATTATGGATGCCCACTTAAATCTTTTTGCAGTCAAAACCAATGTATACACAAACCTGTAAATCTGACAGTAAAAAGGTAATGAATTAAGATCTTAACGAACTTCTCAAGATAAAAAAATGTATCAATACGATTACAAAGGGCTTTGATACCTAAAACAACTAGACACTTTTGTTTAGCGAGAATATTATAGTCTCAATAGCTCTGAAGCAATCAATATTCATGGATATTCTGTTTCTTCTGCATAACTGTCATATGTATATCTCAGCTGTTTCTCTAAAACAAACTTTAAAAGAATGTATATATTTCACAATTAGTAATCATGTACAAATATCTCTTTACACTCATCAAAATGTCAATAGATATTTACTAAATATATTATTTCAGAAAAATACTTGTAGCTCAAAATTTCATAAATATTGAAATTCTATAAATTTCTTTTTTTAATGCCCATACAGGATAATTGAATATGTCTTCCAAGAAAATTAAGATTCATCACAGCTTACATTCACACATGAAAGAAAAAAGTCTTTTCTATTTTTTTTATTTATGAAGTTACATAACTTGATTTAGAACAAAGGCTCTGGGAATTCAAAAGTCACCTCTTTTCCAGTCAGTTTTTTATAAACTGCAGCAAAAGTATCAACCTAAAAAAAAAAAAAGCAAGTGTTAAATAATTTATTAAAAAGGTTATTTAAAACTATACAACACTTATTTTAAAGAAAATTATGGGAAAATGTGCATACATTACACAGAATATTCATTTTCACATGGACATAACACAGTTTTTCAAATACAATTATAACTTTTCAGATATAAACTTCCTCATTATAGTCAGAGTTGGATTGTTATACCATCATCACAAAAACCAATGTTCACATATATATGTACCAAAAGAAATTAGACATACCTTATGTTCTATATTCGTTTGCTGTGTTTTATCTAGATGAACTTTCATAAGACGACTTCCATCCAAACGCACCCTAATTCGTTTGCCTACAATTTCAGCTGGAAATACTAAATCTTCAAGAATTGCATCGTGCACTGCTGTTAAAGTACGACTAAAAAGGGGGAAAAAAAACATGTTAGTAAAAAAAAAAAAGTAATTCCATTTATTATATTATTCAGGGAACATTACAGACATGAATGAAAAATCATGTTCAATAAAGCTTTTCAGATATGGTTTTCCTCATGAAAATCAGAGTTGGATTGTTAGATCATCATAAAAGCAGTAATCCACTAAAGTATGATGCACTTTTAATATATAATATCTTAACACTCACAATATTAGCAGAAAGATAGTTAAATTATCACTCAAATAAGTTTTATCTTCATATACATAAAACATATACAATAGCAAAAAGCTCCAAATTTTATAAAAGAAACATTAGATAGCCCACAAAAATTCTAAAAGAAATGAAATAGTATTAAGCAATGGATTCATTGTTTTGATTAAAAAAAAAAAACATTTTCAAATCCTAAAACAGCAAATATATTAATAGTATAGTAAATATATTCCAAAAAAATTTTAGTTTAAGAATACTATATAATGTTGATTTTGCAGATCAGATACTATCTAGCGGTCAAATCATGGAAAATCACAACCCAAGTTATACATCATTTCTGCACAATATTTAAAAAAGGATATCCATTGTAAAATAAATAACATAAAACAGTTTATATTAAATAAAAGCAAAATGCAAGTATGATATCTGATATTTTGTTTCACCTCTGAAAAAACAGATATGCAAGAATAAAAATATTTATTCACATGGTTAATTAAAAGCCACATACATATAAAGTTCGAAGACCATATTTCGCAGATCAGTTACTATCTAGCGGTTAATCACAGAATATCACAACCCATATTATTCATCATATCTGCTATATTAATGTCATTAAAATTCTTATAGGCACAAGCAGTTTTATGGCCTGTCTTGACTAAATATTAGTCTTGCAACCCTTTTTGTGGAATTTAATAATTAGTAACCTATATTATGTATTCAAGAAGTTCACATGCATATACTAAGCCTTGGCATCATCACATTAATTATAATTCACTACATAGATCTCTATCCTCACCACTCAAGATCGATTTTCACGTTACTATTAATGAATAAATTTGCTTTATCAAACATAATCAATCTTCAATACTATCTTACAAACAAAGAGACCCTTTTAAGATTTTTGATTTTATTTTAATTAATAAAAGCTATTTCAATTACATTTAAAAATGGCATTCAGAGCTTTGCACTGTCATTTGGAAAGAATAAAGTGTGCTCTACAAAATACTCTTCTTAATAATCAACAATATACAGAAATAAAAACAAGACTTTACATCGTGTAAAAATGTCCCTAAATTCAATATGGAATATTTATTTCTCACCTTCTTGGCCTCTTCTGCTTGTTTTTAACCTTCATTTTTCTTGTAGGTTTCGGCAGTATTGTTCTTCGGGCAATAAATACAACATGTTTGCCGCTGAACTTCTTTTCTAGTTCTCGTACAAGCCTAGCCTGAATTTTTTGAAAAGATTTTAACTGTGGTACTGGTACAGAAATTACCAGGGCCTAAAGACAAAAATATAAATTATTACAGATCTCAGCATTATCAACCTATTATTGAAACATATGCATTGCAAGTTATTTGACTAAGGAAAATAAGTTGCACTATACAAGAATGATATGCAGACATCAGAATTACGTCCCAAATTATCAACATCAAATAATTCAGTTAATGAATTTCATCACATGTCAACATATATCTTAAATACATCAGAGTGAAGTTTCAATAATTTTTTACTATGGTTGAGCCAAAAATTATTCAAAACCATAAAATTACATGAAATATATATCCCTACTTAGGGTAATTAAATGTAAGACAATTCAAGGATTATTTTACAAAACAATACCCCTTTACAAAAGATATAGAAAATCAGTCACAAAACCTCCTCATTTGCTGATCAAAAGCTTGGGCAATGAATTGATGTTATCATAATTACGTCCCAAAATATTAGCATCAAAGCAAATCAGAGCAAAATAATTCATCATAAGAAACATTTGAAATTCACTTTTGTATTTTAACACTATACTATTATACATTGAATGATTCAATTTGACATCAGTATTACGTCCCTTAAATAGTGACATCATGGAAGTCAGCCATTAAGTATCATCCACCAAAAATTTTATAAATATTAACTTTTGTATGACATCAAATCTACCTTGAAAATATGTTTTATAGGTCTATAATTATGATTTAGTTACAAATAATTTAGATATCAACATAAATTTATAACTTTACAAACAGGAAAAATTAAACATGATTAACATTTGAAAGAATCCAGATTCCATTCAAACAAAGCTATTTTGTAAATTATATAAGTGATTCAGTTGCCCCACAAAGACAACTGTTCATTATACATTTTTAAATGTATTTTATATAGATCCAAATATGTTAATTAAATAATTAAAGCCTGCAATAAATCAAAATGCTTGTTTTCATATCTAAATCCAATGCAAGAGAGTATCATACATAAATTTGTAAGGCACTTTCATGTGGAGTAATCTATATGTATCTAAAAATACTTTGTAATTAATTTTTAATACTCAACCAGAAAATAGCTTCAGTTAAGAGACAATAATGCTAGTTAACAGTAGAAATTTCAAACATTTGACAAAATTATGATGAAAGTAGGCTTAATATGAAAACACACACAGAGCTTAATGTAAGTATAAATTAGCAATGGTATAGATGGTATCAGAATTACGTCCCAAAATAAAAATAATCATGCGAATTATCAGAATAAAGTCATTCATCATATACCAACCATAAAATATACCACATTTCCTACATTAGAGCAATACTCATGGATACTAATTATAATACTTGGATATTTATAAATATGAAGTGAAAATTACCTTCTTTCCATCAACATCGACTTCTTTGGCCCCAACTATGAACAATTCCCGCAGCTGAGCTTTAAGATCACTGTTTAATTCTAGCTCAAGAAGGGCCTGAAAAAATCGTGAGAATTAGAAATGCAATATAAATCATTAACATAGTTTAATGAAATAGGAATCAAGTGTTTTTCCTTTACCTGTGAAATAGTGTTTTCTAATTCATCAGGCTTTTCATTGTGAGGTTTAATAATTTTCGCTCCGATGGAATACATCTAGAAGAAATACAATCAGTTATATCTAAAATTTAAGCCTACAGAATATGATTAAGTTTAAAATATTAATATTCTTGAGAGATATTTCACATCATATAAGACTCAAAACATAAAAATTATACAGAATGAAATGACACTTGACTTGTTGAATTATTTACAGTCATTTGGTACAGACAGGTTTTAAAAACAATCTGTATGAATCCAATTAATGAGCAACAAATTATAAACGATTAACAATAATTATATGATACAGATTCTTCATGCGTCAACATAATATTTTATTCTTACTTTACAATCAAGAAAATTGGCCAAATACTTACTTTTATAAGGTAACGTATAAACCGCCGATAGACCTACAACGTGAAAACCATCGCCATTAACAAGAAGGCGAATTTAGGTTGCCAAGCGAGAAATACTAAATTCATGGCTTCCACGTAGCCGGAATAATTAAGTTTTGAGATATTTCTTAAGGTCACGAAAATGTTTTAAAAGGAGTTATTTTTTTTAATATAATTTGCTTTAAACTTTTTTGCACTCATTTCAAAATGATAATCACTTTGTAAAGTCTTGTAGGTTATGTTTTTGAAATCGCACTAGAGCAAAATTTTTATCTTGGATTTTACATTTTCTACGTTAGCAAATAAAAATTTTGCTTCCTTTTTTCACATTAAAGCTCAATTTCGAAAAAGAAAATGGAAATTCTATTCCAACGTACTGTTTATCTTTATCATCTTATCCGGAATAATCTAGCAATTGTTTGAATAGTCAATTCATTTTATCTGACATTAGAAGAACACAATGAACAGAAAAATTATGATACGTTTTTGATATTGTACGACATTCAATTTCTAATAACTTTGCAGTATTTCAGAAAAGTAAACTATTCTAAAAATTTTTTTTAAAAAAAAAGAACCTCTGTAGATCAGTGATCTGATTTATTTTTGGAATGCGACGACCGAAGTTACTATTAAGATATTGGAAATACAGGATAGCAAGCTTCTTCGCTTAAAATCACTAAATTTGATATTGCGATGTGTAAAGGTAAGTTTCGATCAGATTATTATTGGTTTCTCTTAAATTCTGCATTTATGCTTTAGACATGTAATTTACTTATTTACATGTTTTTTGTTTAATTAAGTATGTGGAAGAAAGTAGAAATTTATCCACATTTTCTATGACACCGAAAAACGAAGTTAAAAGGAATGGGTTATTATGCTGGATAGCTTTTTTGTGGGAAGAAGCTTGATTTTTATCTTGATGAGAGTATTTTAGAAGAAAATAATCACCCTCATAAAAATGTGACACCTGATTTAAGCATCACTAGGAAATATTTTAATGATACTATTTGACTATGGAAGATAACATTGCGTCTGTTCATGGTAACAGATGATAAAATTTAATAATGCGAAAATAACACAAGCTTTTCTTTTTCTAATATCTTCATTGAGATTGTACAATAAGTTGAAACAATGGAATTGATTTGAAATTCATTAAACTCACATATGCATTTTTGCAATAAAATTTAAAATTAATATTAAGGATTTGTGGGGGGGGGGAATCAGCAAAAGGGTGCACCGAAAAAAAACCCCTGTCTTATTCAGATGTTATTTTTCCAAAATGTAGAATTTAAAATTTTTCCTGTCGTAGAAAGCCCCAAGATTATTTTTACCAAAGCAAATAAATTTTCCAAATTTAAATCCAAATTCTTATCAAAAATTGGTTTTTTTTCACCATTAAACTCATTTCTACATTTCAAAATATATCTTGTAGAGAAGGGATTCAACAATGTTGAATTATTGGGCCAACGTACAGAAAATCGAGCAGATTTAAAAGATTATAATAAAAATAAATAAATAGAATAAACAAATCACGAGAATGTGCTAGAAAATACTGTTTGATCAGTTGTGAATTAGGTAAAGGGATCATTTATTCCAGTCACATAACGCATTTATCAAATGAAAAAGTGAAACTCATGAATATGAGCAAACATTTTGTGTCATGAAAGATGACCAAGGCAGCAATAACTCCATTTTATAATATAATATGTCCTCATTATTATATTTTACGGATTTAATACTTAAAATATTCGAGTTTTAGTGAATTTCGAACACTATCTGTAACATAATGTGAATATTATATAATAATTTGTATCCATATACTTTTTCATTTAAATTACTTATTAACATATCTAATTGTAGGATGTTCGAGCTCTATTAGCAACAGTTTTGGTAGCTCTATTTTTAAAACAACTGGCACGAATTTGTAACATTATACAAAGTATTTTATAGACTTTGCCTCTTTGTGATAAAATGCAAAACAATCAAAATTTCACTTAAAATCAGTTATGAATAAAATATTTTAGGAAGAGTGTTGTACTTTTGAGCGAATTTCAGTATTCATTTTCTTTATTGGACTCCCAAGTTCACTGTTCTGTTGTCAACGCTGACAATGATTTGTTTTGTATTTATTATATATTTTAAAAGAATAAAACTTTAAATCTTAATATTTTGAATTATTTTTAGAAAAACTTTATATAGCAGTCAATTTTACAACCTAGTGTTGTCGATTTAATGAGGTAATGTTATACTGTTTACCTGGATTTATCATGAAAAAAAAAGCAAATGATAAATTAACATCTTCATCACATAAGTTATTCCAATAGTTCTTTTCAATAAAATTTGTTTTTATGGAGCAATACAAACTATTTATAAGATTCCGAAATTTTTAAAATGTTAATCATATATCTATTTAACAAATGAAAAAATCTTACTCAGCTTTACAGCTTGGAAAAAATCTACCTTTTTGAGAATTCCTCGTTTTCTGAAAGTTTTCCTTTTTTGCTAAAACAGTAGAATTATCTTTACCGTAATCTAGAGAAATAATCCGTATTGATAAATCTCCAATGGCAACTATTTAGGAAACTTGAACGAATCATGGCCTGTTTGATGTAAATGAAAGAAGAAATTGCTCATCAGGAAAAATATTCGCATTAAAAGAATTAAAGGTTGTCGTTCTGAAGCATTTCAGAATGTTATTTGGAGTTGAAAAAACTTGATTTTAACCATTCCAGCCAATTTACTTGGTGATTGGTTATCTTACTTAGTCTCACTTAGTGATAGGTTAATCATTCTTAAATGGGATTAACATCTATCTGTTTATTGCCTGGGTTAACAGGTTTTGTTTGGGTCAAATACACTGGATATATTTGACAAATGAATGAAAATGACAGATCATTGATAATCACATTATTATTTTGGTCATCTCAATATATCTGAAGATTCACCCAAATTTAATAGTAATAAAGAAGTAACAGAATAGAGGTTTAGGAATGATCGGCTATGAACGATAAAGTACTTCGAAAACTAGAGAAACATAGTTTCCTTTGACTATATAAAAAGACTGGTAGCATCAATTTCACATGTATGTACTCTATTAAGTATGAATAGTTTGTTCACTTTTGGAATTACAAACTTTATTAGCACAGAATACTGAACAACATTGTTCGGTATCTATGTTTCATTTTTCAGTATTCAGAATATCCAAAATCTTGTGTTAACAGGTGTAGGAATGGGAACGTTATTGCCTGAAGCAATTACCAGTTTTTAAAAAAAATATCTATAACAAGAAATTTTATTTTTTAAATTATCCTTTATAACCCTTTTTAAAGATTTATTTTCATATAAAATTGAACTTCCGAATACAATAAGCCATTTTGTTGTTATAGTGAAATATTGCTAATACAGTATCAGATTTGATAAGATGAATTTTCATATTTTCAAAGAGCTCCTCTGCATCAGGGAGTTGATTGTAACCATGAAATATACTTCGATCGGCAACAAACAACGAAGCTGTAGTAAGTATCAAAATATCTTCACCTATATCAATTCTTGTTTCATGAAGTTGTTTTGGAAAGGCTAATTAGTCCCAAATTTTTTCTAAAAAATCTAAGGATTAAATCACATAGAATTAAAGTATTGCATAATATTGAATATAAAATTATAGACTGTGGTATGTTTATACAGTAAATATTTTAATTCACAATTATATGTAGATAAATTTTTAATCCCCAGACGAATGTAAAAGAACACATTCACTTTGAGCTTCCAAAATATGTTTATCTACCCAGCATTACAGATCGGAATGAAAATCTCTTCCAGTGCATCATATGACTACACAGTTCATATTGAGAGAGCACATAAAAATTACTTGTTGTCTCGCATCTTAAAAACATTTTGTAACAATTATCCTTAGTTTCTTCTAAATCAAAGTATTGAATCGTTGATTTGGTCGAGGCAATGACATATGATAGGTAAAGTATAACATGACGCAATTTTACATTTAAACCTCCATAATTTCTTGTAAGGAAAAGAAATATCAGAATTTCCACAAAATAAGATTATTATTCTGTCTATAATATGCATGCAATAATATTGCTCTTTAATCTCATACAATTGTTAAAATATGATAAAAATAATGTTAGAGATACTTACTTCTTAGTAGTGAAGTCTAACATTTTAATTCATCACAATAAAAATCCTTTCAAACAGTGAGAAGCCAAATTAAATAACTGATGGGTGATCCTTGAACTAAATGTACTATCTTTAAATTTTATAGCATGTTGCCGACTTGGGCTAAAGTGATGAAAGTCATAATGCCCTAGACATAGTTCTCACTTACTTTAACACTCTGAAAGGTTGATATGTAAATTCTACTTTACCATTTGTTCAAAGTTCTTGTAAAGTTTTAAGCAGTGAAATTAGTTACTATTTTATGAAAATTTTCTATTTATTGATAAAAGAATTTTCAAAGGAAAGACTTCATTGTTTAATTGTATTTTCAGAATACACATTATATTAAATGCAAATTACGATTTTTGATGATTAGTTTCCATAATGTAAAATTAGCCTCACCTTTTTCAAAATGTATTCCTTTTGTACTTCACCAACAAACTGGTGATATTTCTGTAAATAGATATGTTATGCTTACAAACAGTTGTTTTCGTTGTTGATTGAAACTAAGAATTAAAGTTTTTCGTAAATAGTTATCATTTCCTTGGAAGAAGTAATCAGTAAAATTGGATTATTCTTTGAAGCATTATTGACAACAACAAAACATTTTTAAAAGACTTTTAAAATGGCTTTGTAAAACTTGATATACATGTGAAATCGGGAGAACATAATAGAGACTGTTTTCTTTATTTAACAGACGAACATTTTCTTTACTACTGAGTAATTTCTTTACTGCTATAAAGTGGAAAAAAGGTGAAGTTAAATTGTTAATTTATAGCTTTTCTTTGATGTTTGCAGATCATCGATTTATTCCTTTCATTTAAAAATATTTTGGAGACTTCTTTGATGTTAGTTTCCTATTTCATTTTCTCAAAACTTCTTCGGTTTTTGCTAAAACTTTTTGTACTTTTTAACCACATGATTTCGGTATGGGTATAAAAATTGCAGATCTATTATTTAGGAGATTGTACCTGGCCACATATCATATACTTTTTGAAAAATAAAATATCGTTCGAATATATTTTAGTTTAACCAAATCGCTTGTTTTCTTCAAGTTCGATATTGATTTTGCTTGCTTTAGATAAAAACTTTTACACTGGATCGTATACATTATCTGAAACTGATTTCTAAAAATTCCAGAGAATGGTTCCGTTTGTCAAATCAATTTCCAGTTAGGAATGAGATTGCGAAGCTGGACGATATCGTAACTTTTGATCTATGTTACAAATTTTTTTGTTGAATGCGAGAATTTTCATTAGTGCATATTCGGTTGTTGTGAATATTTTAAATGCCACACCGAAATGAATATCATAACCTTACAAAATCTACCATTGCCAAGATTTACCATCACGCACATGAAATATTAAACTTCTTCAGTCAACTTCTTTATACGTAGATCATAATTCATACAGAAAGAATACATTTAAAAATATTATCCGGTTTTTCCATACAAAGAATACTAAAGTCTGAATAAAACATATTTTAAATTCTTGAACAAGAATATTTTAAAATCCTGAGAATGCACTACTTTTACCAATGGCATTTGTAGTTGCTTGCTCAACAGTTGATGACAATATTTTCTTTTACAAGTTTATTTAAAGCTCTGTTTAGGTTTCATTGTAATTCTTTCTTAATACAACACCACTTGTTAAAGTTTATGAGTGAATCTGTTTTTAAATTTTTAGAACTCTTAGGCAGGAGTTTCAATACTTTGTAAGTTGCTTCTTTACTGCTTAAAGAATTAAACAAGCAACGCTCAATCTGACAGAATTGTAGTGCTTTAATAAAAAATTGCTTCTTTCATTAATTATATCGGCAAAAAAATCCATGATAGCTAATTTCAATTTATTATGTGAGAACATTATTCTTTTTAAGTCATTATTTGTCTTAATTAATTTGTCACTAACCAGTTTAAACCGGTTTGAAACAATCGAGTTTTTTCTATCGGTTTCTATCCCCCCCCCTTCTCTATATATAATACTATAAAAAACTATACATATATAATACTTAATATATAAACTATATATATAATAAAAATAATACTTAAAAAAAAACTTTCTTTTTCAATTTTTCTAACTGGCAAACAAATTTTTGGAACTCTACCAATTTTGAGATGGGAGAAAATAATAATAGTAATAAAACATTATCGTTTTTCTAAATATTGACGTATGCTTAATCTAATAGTCTCTTGATTGCTTCACTCCTGTTTAAATTGGTTAATGACTTAAATTAAGGCAATTCGTAAGAATTTAGAGAATGAATAATTTAGAAACCAAGTTATAACTTTAGTTGGCAATAAACAGCCGAATGGGACAACCTTCTGCATTATTTTCTAACAACTCTCTCCTTTATTTTTATTTATATATATTTTTTTTCTTTAGGAAATCGGAACAGTATAATTCAGCATTTATTTTCAAAATCAGGTTGTGATCTGGCTTGCATCTTATTTTAAACCTCCTTTTACTTCAAAAAAAAAAACATTTCTAACTTAATTTGGAGTACCCTGTATATAGTTAATTATTAAACAATAAGTAATTTAAATTGGTAAAGGGATAGTAATGCTTTTCATATTAATTGAAAAAATTTATTATTGAATTAAAAAAAAAAACTAATTTAGTAATGAAACAATCAATATTCGACACTTTGAATGCAATATTTTTACAATTAAGTCAAAAGATAAAAATTTTCGCATTTAGAGAGTTATTTTTTAAATAAGAGTTAAAATTTTTTTAAAAAAATTCAAAAATAGTGCTATATTTGAGTGAAGAGGAATGTTGAAATTATGATATTTAATATAACGAGCTGTTAGTCAATGAAAAAAAATAATTATTACAAACTACAAATCCACTAACAAAAATAAATAATTTTTTGCAGTTTTGATTTTCAGTTTTCAAATTAACCTAAGAGTTAGAATATAGACGATATTTAAATATCGTGTTAGTTGGAAATCCCATAAATTAGAGAAAAGAATTAGAGTTACAGAAAAATTCGAGTTTAAAATGATAAAATTAGCAACGTTCCATTGTACATTAGTTGTTGGATGCAGAGTTTCACATGTTTTATTCACTATATTCCATTAAAAAATAAATTCTACTGCTGCAGCAATTTTCGTGAAAATATAAAAAATATATTCTCTTATGTCATTTTGTTTAAAGCAGGACTTATCTATGGAAAAAATCCTTTATATTATATCAAAATTTTCTCTGGAATCTGGTGAATTTATAGTAAATTGTGCTTCTGTCAGTACGGTTTGTTTCTGTTTAATATTTGAGTTCCACTCCAATTTTATGTTTCAGTAAAATATTAATTTAGATTGATAAATGAAATAAATACATAGCTGTATTTCTATACCGATACATCAATTAAAATCTTACTGTATTTAATTTATTAAACTTTTACTGCATCCGATTAAGTAACTCGCGGGTGTTATACATGAACATCGAAATGAGTTCAAATGCAAATTCTTTATAAATGTTCCGAGAATCTTTACAGACTACAATTAAATATGCTTATTACGCTACTGATTGAACACACACTTTTTGCAACACTTTAGTGTAAATATATTAAAGTATGGTTTCTGAATTCTGAATTCTGTTCGAGAATAGAAGGATTTTTTCTAATTAAGAACCCATTTTTTCATTTTGTTTCACAATATGGCTGGAATTATATCGATTCTCAAAAGTCCCAGGCTCTTTTAACCAGAGAATAACATTTAATAGCAATATATATAATGTAGGATAAATATCCATAATGCCAATTCTTTCAAAAAAATTTTCCTGGAAAATGTTAGATTTGGGTAAAAAGGTAATTATATGTCTGGTCACTAATACCTTTGGGCAAATTTATATATTACTTGAAAATATCTTTTTTTAGGGAGGAGGGGGGTTTAAATTATGTAATGATTTAGGTGTTAACTTCTACTTAGATATTGCCTAAAGAAGTGTTAGAGATACTTGATGATCTCAAGTCAAAATGGAACTTGAATAAATTTAGAATTCACTTTTCCCTAATTTCACCATTTTTGTAAAACAATGTTTTCTAATAATGAAATAACAATGACTTTTTTTATTTCGTTTTTATCTACTACAATAAATTGTCAACAATCAGTTGTAACTGGCACTGAAGAGAAGAATAAATCAACAGCCATTATTATAATATTATAACAATTACTGATTAATATAATAATGATGGCTGAAAGGCAGTTTTCAGTGTATCAAGTCAGTTTACTTTCTCTTGTCCCCAAATTCATTCCTCAAGAAGAATGTCTCTTATGCCGAGCAGTAATTATCCGCCCTTGTGAACAGCCATTAAAATGCTTCAACATTATGCATCTCATTTTCAGTTTTGGTTTGTTTAATGGTGATTCAGAATTAATGCAAATAAATGTCATTGTCTCTTTTCCACTAAAAAAAGCATATGCCGCCATTAATGAATCAGATTCAAATATTAAGTCAACCCATTTCCAGTGTCATGACTTGATCGCAACCGACCAAAATAAGAGAGTGGAATTCCACATAAATAGTTATAGCCTTATATATTTACAGAAAACCAATTTGTTCTAATCTAGGTTAAATACTCGCTATTTACACAGCATTTGTAGGAAGGTCTATCGGGAAAACAGTCCAGGGAAAGAATCCTCTATTAATTCCAAGAAATACACCACAAGACGCTGACAGGGTGTTAGCAAGAGCCGCTTCCAGGGTGGAGCATCAAAACCGCAGTCCGTAATCCAAAAGTTTCTCCCTTCTCTTCTCTTCTAACACCAACTGGCTCTTTATTGCTGTCTAAAGTCCACCTACTCAATTTCCATTCGCCCACGTCAGCTTTCCATCAACCAATCGCCCAGCCAAAATTTCACTTATTTGTGGGTCCACGTGACATAGGATATGACTATCAATGACGCGTCGTAACAATAGACCGCTCTGGAACGCGTGTCAATGATACCTTTCACAAAGGGACTGTCCGGCAACCTGCAGTTGGACACCTTTTCATTGAAGAAGCGACTGGTTTCATCACCACAATGAACTTCATGTGTGGCCTTATGACCGGATGCGAACACAATCGGCGAAAGAGATTCACTATCTCGAATGCTGGCGGCTTTTAACAATGGTTGGCGTGTTTATAGATGGGGGCAGCTGTCGGGAAATGCTGCTAATCATGAATAGAACAGGGGGAACGTTACACCAGGGTTAGCGAACGCAAATAGTAAGAGCTGTTACTAGATTTTAAAATATTATGACACTTAAGGCTTAAAAACTGGGCTTAATTATTCATTGAACCCCAATGACCAGTGTTCATCTGAGTCTACTCATGGGATAAAAGAATAAACTATCGATCAAGCATAAGTTTTTACACGAGCTTTTTTCGATCAGTTTTAGTTTATCTTCTCCCCCTTTAACAAAATAGACACCATTAAATTCAGACAATCATAAATGTTTGCTAATCAGCAATTAATGCAACCCTGTAAATGCTCATCTTCCACACATACATTCTTTTAATAAAAGCTTATTTAAATTGATATCTTAATATTACAATATTGTTAAAGCGTGTTAAATATATATATATATATATATACACATATCAATCACTTTGTTGAATGAGGATTGTTATGGAACAAACATGATTTTGAACTCAAAATTTTTGGTATACATTTTCAATTTGTATCAAATGATTTGAACTGCTTCTGTGTTGCTAGAATTTAATAGCTAAGGAATCAGTTAAATAATTTAAGTTTCAACAAAACATAAATTTAATTCTTGAAGTTTTATTTTTCTAGAGTTGCTCAGTTTTAAGGAAAAGATAAAGCGTGAAATATTAGAATTCGTTTGAAAATAGCTTTCCACAGTGATCTGAATCCACTGCTAAATTTTTCTTTACATCGAGTTTTTATAAGGGATGACCAGCTTCCATACGATGCATTTTATTTTAAAATCTAATAAATAGATAGCAAATACAAAAGTGTTTCGTTTTCTTATTTTCATTTTTGATTAACACTAGTAACTTCTTCTTGCATGCAGCCGACCACCCCGGCACCACTGAACGTAGTAGTAGTATTCACAGTAACACTAGATACTACTAATAATTTTATAATTATCATTTGTTACAATAATTATTTTCCACTTTGACTCACAAAACAACTTTTTCAGTTTAGGCTTTTTGTTCTGCAAATAAGATTTTTAGATGTTTAATAATTTAAAGCAACGTTTTTTTTCTTAAAAGGCTTTACCCCTGACCGAAATTACGGTCTACTAATTTTATGGCTACAAGAAATTAATTACGTCTTTATCATAATTCATCAACGAGCAAGCTGTTTACTGCCTGAGTGAATATAATTAGAGTAACAAGATAAAAATGGAAAACCGAATGGGCTCCTTTATAATGATTTCAATGCAAATTTTTATTGCATTATTTCAAGGGACGAATTCTTTATTCTTTTATCTTTTCTAATGCGTCGGCGTCAAAATTAACTTTTCCAGTTAGAATTATTTACAGTTTTAATTGCATTTTCTCCAATATTTGTGTGGGAAGTGCAGGTTTAAGATTTTGTGTAATAATATATTCTAACAAGATGTGTGTTTTAATAGAAGTTTTAATTTAATTATTTATTTTGATTTAACGACATCAGCAAACTTTAATAGGAATTGTATACTTTTTCTCATTTATAAACGTTGATGAATTATCATTCCATACAATTGATTTAATTTCAGTGAATAAATCCGCAACTATATTGAAAAGATCATTTATTTGCCAAAACATCTTTTTATTTCATTTTCTGTAGATTTAATGTACTCGAAACAACGAATAAAGCAAATAAGAAGGATGTCAATGGTTATTTGAAAATGTAATTTAAACATAAATTGTCTTTTAGAAAATTTTATGAATTCTGAACTCTCAAAAGTAATTAATCTATCGTCAATGGACACTTTTGATTTGAGAGTACAAGCCATACTCCTATTCTACAACCCGCCCAAAGGCACACGGAAAAATTACTGAATGACTGGACCGCCGCTACAGCACCACTGGGGAGAACTGTGGTTGATTCCTAAAGATGAGTTCTAACGAAGCTTATTATTGTCCACGCCTACTTTCGGAAAATCACGTGACCACAACAGGACAATTGCAAATGATTGTCCCGTCGGGAAAAACGTTATCCGCGTTGTCTCAAGTGTTCACACGAGGACAATGCCGGGACAACAGTAGAGAGGCAACGTTAGCGGACAAAAATAAGCCTCGTTTGAACCCACCTTAAGGGTCATCTCCGGCCTCAGTACAACCCTCCCCACAGGATGTACGTTCCCGTCATCGATGGGAGGAGCCAAATCCCCTACCTTTTGTGCACCCACCAGGGTGGAGAGCTCTAATCACTATGCTGGAAGCATCTCATGTTCAATTATGAAGTGACCCTAGAGGGAGGTGTTATGTGAGAGTGTAATGAAAGTGATCAATAACGAAAAATATTGAATTTAATTATTTTACTTCTCCAGAGTCGGTTTATTAAATAGGCAAAGGAGGGCTGTACAATTCCCTTCCCCCTTCCTTAAAGTCCACACATTTTGGAACATTATTCTAGTGACATTCATAATTAACTACCTTTTGTTAACTTTAAATTATGTTACTTTCCGATTCTAAAAAATATTTTTCTATATATATATATAAAAGAAACCCATTTGTTCCAGAATTGTCGGTCGTAACGGAGACCAAACTGCGGCAAAAATGATAAAAGAAATTCGTCAATTTGGCGATTTCAATTACCAATCTATATTTGCACTGATTCAAAAATTTTCATAATAAATCATAATGCACTTGAGTATATTTTATTAATTTGGCGAAATTTATTCTTGGCGTCTTTTGGTCACCGCTAAAGCCAACTTGTACCCTTATTACTGTAATTAAATAAAATTTAGATTGTAAAAAAATATCGCTTATTTTTACCATTTTGTATTATAAACTTATTTTTAAATGTTAATTTAGTATTTTTTATACTCGGTATTCTGAAACCAATCTTTTGAAAGTGATCGACAATTTAATATTTTGATATTTCAATTTGTCAAATTTCGTTATTTAAAGCTGCTTAAATACGGATTAAATTTAAACCAATAAAAATATATTTGACTTCAGAAGTTGGGGGAGAAGGCATTTTGTTATAGAATCTTGCATTTTGTTATATCTTTTGATGCATCTGATATATTTTGATGCAACTTACTATACGTCTACTAATCTGAAAAATCAGCGGTTTTACCACATAAATTTAATGCCAATTTTGAAATTGTAGAGTAAATAAAAATAACCTGTCCCAAAAGTTTACAGACAAATAACTTTATGCAAATATGGTATCGGTAATCATGACGTTGATTTGGAGTGTAATAAATACGCTGTAAGAAAAGGAAAGAAAGAGTGGTTCTGTGTTTTAGAAGACACAACGTTTCGCAGTTCTCTTATGAAGAAAATGAGAAAAACTCTGTTTGCATTGGGTTGATTAGACATTCAAGGAAATATCGAAACTTTTTAGTCATCCTAACACAGGGATGGTGTAAAGGCCTTATCACACGGTAAAATATCTTCTGCACTTTCAGTCAGCAAACGACAGCGAAAGTGACGTCACTTGTGTGATATCACTTCAAAGTTTCACATGATTGGTTGAATTTCGTTTGCGGACAATATCTCCGACGACATTTTCGAACTGGTTAGAAACAGTTGTTGATTATGAAACTTCCTAGACCGGTTTTTGAGGGTAGAAACAGAAAAGTGCTGGGAAATTTCACCGTGTGATAAGGCCTTAAGGCTCCCGCTCCTTGACTCTCAACAAGGAAGGTTTCAAACCTGTCCGGACAAAGGTTCACGTGCTGTCCGAGGGGGTGAGACGCTTCTAAAAGGGACCAGGAGATAACGACGGAAGGGGAATAAGGACTAGAGACAGTAGGAACGTGGTGTCGTTCGCCTGGAACGGACTTAATATCTTCGAATGTTTTTTTTACATATATTTTGTAAATACAAAACTAATACAATAATCCAGAATATGATTTGTTCGTATACTCATTTCTATACAAAGTACACTATGGGAATAGACGATTAACAAGATCAGAGTGGATTTAGAAATTGCCACAAGATAAATGGATTAAACGCGGTACCAGCCATCTTGAAAGTAAAGTTAAAAATACACGCTACACGTGGAGAGAGTAGAGGAAATTTATTGATGGGCAAACTTTTTCGGTCGCAGGGGCCACTGCTTTTGGTGATTTTGCATGTTGGAGTATCTTCGCATGTAAGATTAAACAGCAGTTTGAAAACGAAAAGTACAGTCCGGTCACCCTTAAGTGAAGTTGGAGCAATGCACAAAGAAGCTTCAATCAGAGCTATATTGCGACCCTTGTAGAGTTGGGCTAGCAGGGGATTCAGTATAAACATCTTACCCCTGCGCTCTGATCATTCAAAAAAGAATCCTTCATATCCTCTATTTACTCGGTTCAGAGTAGTTTCATAGACTTTATGCTGTTTGGGAAGTAATCTTAGTAATTTTACCGACCTGCTTTTCTAAAACCGCGGTGTCGTAGTTTAGCTGCTTCGTAACTTCGTTTGATATTTCCCCTCTTCACTAAAGTGGGGGTAGGCTGAAATTTGAGAGACATTTTACAGATATGGAAATCCTTTTATCCTCAGTCTATACCAAAGCTCGGTTAATGATTAGGTCATTGTGAGTGCTATCCAGCTTATACATGATATCTTCTGATAAAGCTTCCTTGTATTTATCCCACTGCTGGAGAAGATTTGATAGACCCTGTTTGCAATCACCATGATTGCAAACAAAGTCTTCTAGCTTCTTTCATAACACTAGCTTTATTCCTCGTCTTTGAAAGATTACATTTGCATTTTCTGGGCATTTCAAAAACTATCAAACAATAACAAATTAAAAACATTAAAACTAACTTGAAAAGCGATGCACTTAAAGCTTCAAGCATGTATGAAAAATACATAACTAACATAAATATAATTTAATTAAAAAAAGACAACTATCCGAAAATTTTTTTATCAACATTGTATACCTGAAATAAAACAAAATAGCAAATTAAGTCTGTGTTTCCTTGAAATAAAGTCAAGTCTTTTTTATTTATTGAGACTGCGAGAACTACAATAGTATAATACACATAATTTTAAAACTCTTAATTTAAATGAAAACACAGTTGTCATCAATCAGAACACACTGCGCATTCTTGCATTTTCAACGCCAGTTGGGGTAAACATATGTGCGAATTTTCTACTCCAGTTAGGGTAACACAATGCATATTAGAATTTTTTTATTTCCTTTATTCTTTTTTTATTATTTTAATTTAAAAGTACTTCCGAATGAATATGAAAGATGGAATAATTACCAATGTTTAATTTTAAATGCATCAAATATTAAAATAAACAGAATTATTTGAAATAATCAGTCGAAAGCATGTTACGCATATCCTCATAATTGTTGGAAAACAAACAAACAAACTGAAACCTTACTCATCTTTGGCAGGGTTTGGAGTCAGAATTTTGGCGCGAAAGTCAGCTATTAATTAATAAAAAATTAACCATTTTATTAACCGGAACAAATAGTAACCTATGCCCTATTCCAGGCTATAATATATCTCTGTACTAAATTTCATCCAATTCCGTTCAGCCGTTCTAGCGTGATTGACTAACATTGATCCATCCAAATTTTCACATTTATAATAGTATATATACACCGTGAATGTGTTTATTATGTTGCAATTATAAAAAATATTTATTTGTAAAAATCAGTTGAAATACAAATGGTCTTAATCCGACTTTTAATTAACACACGATAATGCTGTACAATTACACCATGAATTTGACACATTAATCTGCCACAAAAGAAGACCACGACTCGCTATTCCGATTGTGTTGATTGATTTATGGTAGACAGTATTATATTAAGATATTGAGTTTTTCTTTAGATGAATGGAAAAATGCCAATGTGCAGTGGATTCGCGGAATGTTTCAGTTTCATATTTCTCAACCTCCTGACATTAGTATTGGCGAAAAAAGAACGATTAGTTAATAATTTACAAATAACTTTCTAATTATCGAATAAAGAAATTCAAATTTTGCCAGTTGATAATATTTTAATTTGCAATAAGACGGGGAGTTTCTTTTTATAGGTAGGTTTCTTTTATATATTTTTTATTCTTTACCTAACAGATTAAAACAAGTCGTATAATAACAGTAATAACAAATTCCGTGGAAAAATAATCGTAAACAGATTAATACGACTATATTCACATATCACCTAAAAACATTCAAACGAAAAGTGCTGTTTTCTAAATGAAAAGTGGATTTTACATTCTATTAAATTGTATATCAAATAACATATAACAAGCCTAAAAACAGATTTTATATATAAATCTAAAAGCAATTTCTGAAGCTTATTAATAAATAAAAAAAGTAATTCAATTTCCTTTTAATTTGTATAATCCTTATTTTCGATTTTTAATATTTGATACTTGGGTAAAGGTCGTCAATGATGAAATTAAACATTATGATAATTTTTTCTATGACAATATATTAACATTTCACAGATATTTTGCAACTTTTAAGTGGCAACAATCTAAACCATTTTCATTCAGTATTATCCTCTGGAACAAGTTGATTAATAAGTTTGTGCTAAATGTAGATGATACGGTTTTTCTGGGAATAAAACATCATAAAAAGAACTTCCAAGTTATTTACTCGTAACCGTAATCGTGCGTGTTTATTTTAAGGCCCCGAGAAATTAATTAGCAGATCTTTTTTTTCGCATTTTGTCGGAAAACAGGCTACTTACTACCCGGACGAATCTAATTAATATAACAAAATAGAACAGAAAAAAGTGCAGCTTAATAGTCTATTTAGAACATTTCACTAATGAGTTTCAGCGTAAACGTTTATTGCATTCATTTATTTGATAAATGCTTTTGCCAAGTTTAGTTTCACGAGCCGTTGGCGTTAAAGTCACTGTTTTCTGAGGAAATTATTAGAGGGTTCTTCCAATTAGGATGCTGCGAATTCTGATTTATGATTGTTGTCTTTGTTCCGAATATACTGTTTATTTTTACCGAGAAAACTTAAAGTACTTCAATCAGCTTACTTCGCTAATGCATAATTAGGTAACAAAGATGTTTTCACTTTGCGTTAGATTCATTTTTTCGTTATAATTTCTGATTTTTGAGGTGAAAGTCGAATTTTGAATAACACATTAATCTAAATTTGTTTGCAATTACAAGTGTCCTGGTTATAATTATTAGAGAAGCCTATTGTAAATTGGATACTATACGATTAGAAATGGAAAAATAAATTTGAAATCTGCTTTTGAAAATTTAGTTATCGTGTAAGAGCATTATTATTTTGAAGTCATTCTTTGTCTTATTTAAGACATGAACCGGTTTGAATCAATCACGTGACTATCAGATTATGCATGCCTTGATATTTAGAAAAATGTCTCTGTGTTTTTCTCTCTCGAAATCGGTCGAGCTCTAAAACTTTTTCACGGGGCCAGGATTCCCCCCCCCCCCCAAAACCTAGTTTAAACGGGTTGGAATGATCATGTGACTAAACGTTAATTTTCTTTTGTTTTAATCGTTAATCGTTTTTTTCTTTGTATTTCTTCGGGCGATACATTCTTACGATCTATTCTATTTACTTTCTGCACGTGTATTTTAAGGCTTCAAAAACCTCAAACCAAACCAACAATACCTGATAACAAGTCTCCAAATGTAGCAACCTTCTTTATTATTTTCCAATAATACGTAAAGTAACAAACTTATACTTCAAAAGACGATAGATCACCAGTTTTCATCCTGTTTTGAGGCTTCAAAACTCGCAAATCAAATAACATTACGTTCTCACATGATAAAATTAAATGTTTTATTTTAATCATTGGTTTAAGATTTAATTAATTTCTGCTGTCTCTAAAAAATGAAATATGAAAGAAAAGAATTAGAAAAAAATTAACGAGATTAAGAAAAGAGACTAAGAAAAAAAGATGAAGAAAAAAATTAACTATACCGATAATTGGAGTTCAGAAAACTAGAATTCTAATGTAAATACATTCTTCAAATCTTTCCGTTTTAGTCTACAAATTAAAAAGAAAGAAAATTGATACATTAAAAATGTTTAAATTTTTAAAAGATTGTTGTCATGTTTGGAAGTATGCGTAAAAAAATTTTGGTTCTTTTCTGTTATACGGGGACAAGATGTTGCCAATGTGAGTCAAACGCGAGACAAGTCGCCAAGCGAAGCGAATGGCAAAACAAATGTCGCCAATGCGAACTAAACTCGAACGAAATCGCCAAGTGAATAATGTGAATTTGACAAATTTAATCGTTAAATTTGACATAATTTTGTCTTTTTGTGACATTTTGGCTACTTTTTCACTTTTTCCGAGTAATGATTATTTGGCAACTTTTTGGCAATTTTTTTCGTTGCGCCTGTATAACGGAAGGTACCCAAATTTGACAGTAGCACAATCCCATGAACTCAGATTAAGGCATCTCGAGGCCCTTAGCCAATAGGATTTTAGAAGTCCTTCCGAACTTTTAATGTCAGATATATTATTCAATGTGTTTAATTTATTTTCTATTTCAGCAGTTGTTAAGAAGCAAATTTTGTAAAAAACTGAAAGAGTAAATAATTACCATACAAAGAAGTTATTTTTTAAGTTATTAAAAAAAAAGAAATCAACTTTCAAAACATTTTAAAACAAAACAGTGGGGGAAAAATTACAAAATTTTTTGAGTATTGTTTAAATACCTTAATAAAATGTTTACCGAATTATTGACTAATTATTAAAAGGATCAGATTGATCCATATTAATCTATGAGCAAATTCACACACACACACACACACACACACACACACACACACACACACACA
>JAPMOQ010054297.1:799516-815052 GCA_026543055.1 Argiope trifasciata
CACACACACACACACACACACACACACACACACCAAACATAAAGGGTACTTGATTTCAAAGTTAAGTAAACGGTTCCTTTAAACTTTATTAAAAAAAAATTAGCCAGAAATTAATGGAAAAAAATAGTACTGCATACTTTTATCATATTGTTTGATTTTCTGAATTCTAACTGTGAAGGTATCGTTAATAATGTTGAACATCTGGTGTTTCGGCTAGGGTCTAGAGGCTGTTAGAACCTACTTGATATCATGTCACACCGCGAATAGTAGATTGATCTCTGATATGCTCCAATAGATGGCGCACCAAGTTCGTACGGATTATAGGAAAGGAAAAGTAATTCCGTCAAAATACTCAGTTTTTAACAAAAATAAGTTTTTCTGTTAGGGCTCTTTAAGCCATCAATTATTATTAGTATATTAACATCTTTTAAAGATCAACTGGTTCGATGATGATACTGGTAGTTTTTACTTTTACTAAACTGTTTTTGTACGCTTTAATATTTATGATCCTTTCCTCCAAGATTTTTTTAATCATCAAATTAAAGCGTCTTAGTTTAGTAATCGCTCAACAGTTATTTTCATTATGTATACGGAACATCCAAACAGAAGCAAGTCCCATATATATATCAAATTTTTAAATTACAAAACTCACAATCCTCCTCCGCAAAAAAGGCTATATTGGAGTTTATGGCGAATACAAATAATTATATGTTAAACAGTTTTGGAATAATATGACTTAGCAGTTGGTCACTACACATTAATTATTCAAAAGATTAATTAAGCTATTTACAAAAATAAGTATTACAGCAGTTTTAAGGGGAATTGTTATAATAATATAGTTAAGATGTGTAAAAGCAGTTGAAGTTATATTTCAAAACATAATGTCGGACAAATTGGAATGTACACTGAAGTGACAAAAGTCATGGGATGACTGTTAATATCGTGTCGGTCCTCCTTTTGCCCGGCGAACTGCAACAACTCAACGTGTCATGGAGTCCACAAGTCGTTGGAAGTCCTCTGCAGGAATATTGAGCCATGCTGTCTGTATAGACGTCCATAATTGTGAAAGTGTGGATGGTGCAGGAGTTTGGGCACGAAAGGACCTTTCGATGATGTCCCATAAATGCTCGATGGGATTCATATCGGGCGATCTAGGTGGCCAGATCATGCGTTGGAATTGTCCGGAATGTTCTTCAAACCAATCGCGAACAGTTCTGACACGGTGACATGGCGCATTGTCATCCATAAAAATCCCATCGTTGTGTGGGTACGGGAAGTCCATGAATGGCTGCAAGTGATCTGCAAGCAGCTGAACATAACCATTTCCAGTTAATGATCGGTTCAGTTGCACAAGAGCACCGAGTCCATGCCATGTAAAAACAGCCCACACCATTATGCAGCCACCACCAGCTTGAGCAGTGCCTTGCTGACAGTTTGGGTCCATGGCTTCTTGGGGTCTGCGCCACACTCAAACTCTACCATCAGCTCGTAACAACTGAAATCGTGACTCATCTGACCACGCCACGGTTTTGCACTGGTCTAGGGACCAGTCGATATGCTCACGAGCCCAGGAGAGTCGCTGCAGGCGATGTCGTGCTTTCAGTAAAGGCACTCGAGTCGGTCTTCTGCTGTCATAGCCCAAGGAAGACAAATTTCGCCGCACAGTCCTATCGGACACGTCCCTCGTACGTCCCACATTGATTCCTGCAGTTATTTGACGAAGTGTTGAGTGTCTATTAGCATTGACCATTCTACACAGACGTCGGTGGTCTCGGTCGTTAAGTGCAGGTGGTCGCCCACTGCGCTGTCCATGATGGTATGTGATGCCTGAAATTTCATACTCTCGGCACACTCTTGATACTGTGGATCTCGGAATGTTGAATTCACTAACGATATCCGCAATGGAATGACCCATGCGTCTAGCTCCAACTAACATTCCACGCTCAAAGTCTGTTAATTCTCGTCGTGCCGCCATAAATCAGGAAAAACCTGTTCACATGAATAACTTGAACACAAATGAAAGCTCTGGAAAACGAACTGCGCATTTATACTTTTTCGCTGCGATACTACTGCCATCTGTATATTTGCATATTGCTATCCCATGACTTTTGTCACTTCAGTGTATATTATATGTGATTATTTCCTTTATGTATTATTATTATATTATTTTAAGCAATCAAAGATTGTAATAGATTTTTATATTTCCCCTTCTGTCTGATTTTAAGCATAAATTTCATTAATTCAGAATTAGATTTTTATGTCATATTTGTTAAATAACATAAATTATTTAGATTTTTAAAACTCCTTTAGATATAGATATTTTTTGATTATGAATGCATAGTATTTGTGATTGAATAATTTAAGCGATTCTTTTACATTATACAAAATTCAAAACAGACATAAATTAAACAAAAATTCAAAATATTTTCATTTATTAAATCTTAGTATTAGTTTCTAAAGACAATATATTAAGTCATTGTCAGTTAATTTCAAAGTAACAATCTTAATCAAAAAATGTATTTAAATTCTGTTAATTTTTTAAAATTAGTAATAGCTTTAATCAATATTTTATTTATAATTTTTATATATTCAATGACTTTGGTATCAGTTACTGAGTTCATTTCTTAAATTTAATAGGATGAAAAGCAAGTTTCCGAATATTTGAAATGAAATTCTGAAATTTCCGAATATTTGAATTTGACGAAAATCAAGTTTCCGAACACTTTATTTCAAATCAGCTCATTTCAAAGATTTTTTTAAAAAGATTCGTTTTCAAACGCCGCCTTAACATTAGAAAAAAAAAATCGAAGTTTCTTTCTTGGTTGTTATTCTATGAATTTAGCCCGAAATAAATTCGTTCCAGTCTAAAAAAGTAAAAAAAGAATTGATTGCTGGTCTTAATACATAAATATTTTTTGTTTATAACTTCTGTATTTTGCATTTTTATTATTGATAAAAGTCAATTACGGTTTTTGTTTCGTTTTATGATCCGTTATAATTATACTTATTTTTATTTATAGTTAGTTTACAACATTTCTTAACGTATTAAGCATTTCAAGGCATTTATCGGCCTTCTCTTTTGTTTTGTAAGAAGAAATAACATTTTGAGGGTCTTTATTTTAAATTCGTGTTGAATCAAGTTAGTCAAATACTACTGGCATGAAACTTATATTTTGGAAATATATTTGCCTTTGTTTATTAATCAAAATGCTGAATATATGCGCTTTTCTTTATTATTCAAACGTTCATGTTTCGCTTACTTATAGCTGCAATTGTGTCAGCAAACGAAACTTAGTGATTTGATTTAGGGAATTAATTAAGAGAATATATAGAAATATTAAAATGCGATTAATAGAATCTTCATTCAGTTCCTACTATTGATATCTTATATTTATAATATAAATAAACAATACCTAAACAATATAAATTAAAATTTTTAGTCGTTAATAAAATACTTTTATTCACCCATTCAAGTTTTCAAATAACTTTTTGTAAATTTGTAGTGGATGACACTTGATGTCAATGCAGTTTTTTTCAAATATTAATTAATTAAATTTCTCCAGTAACTTCTATTAGGTCGCCAAAGTCGCCAAATCAGTGGCTAAGTTGCAAAGTGGCTACCAATTGTGTCACCAAGCGCTGAGATTACTGACGCGACACTCGATCATAAATAATTTAAGATGTATATAAATAATATAAGAAAATAAGTAGGAATCGAATTAATTTTTTTATATATTACTTGTTTTTATTTTTAAGGAATATAATTTTAGCAGTCGAGAATAAGAGAAGAGGAAAAATAATTACTTTTTATTAAATTCAATTAACGTTTTTCGAAGTATGCACCCTTCCCTGTCGATTGCCCCCCGGGCGTTTAACCTGTCCGTCTTATTCTAGTTATGCCATTGTGTCTGGTTCACATTACTTTTGCGGTACTGTGACTCAGCTTTACTTCCCTTATAAACTGCACAACCATTAAACATAATACTTCTACTTTAGCCTTCAAAAATATAAGTCCATGTGTCTAGATATGTGATGGAACAATGAAAACTATTTGAATTTAGATTCAACATTAAAATATTGACTAAAATTATGCAAAAGTTATTAAAAAAAAATTGAAAATTGGCAAAATTCAAGAAAAATCTGCCCGTCTGTTAAATCTATATACTTATAATAAAGCTCAATGTGTGTGTGTGTGCGTGCGTGTGTGTGTGTGTGTGTGTGTGTTGGCGCTCGACAGGCCAGACCGTTGGACCTACAGCTACCAAATTTGGTACATGTATACCTTGGAGGTCGGGAATGGGCACCTCGGAGCCCTTTTCTCGAATTTTTTAATTAGAATTTGAATTAATTAAAAACTAAGCGAAATTTCGACGTTTTTCCCCTATAACTTCCGAAAATATGATTGCACAAACATGATTTTTACAGCAACTTAAAGTTAAAAAATTAGCTTTCTAACGGTATCAGTTTTTTAAATTTATAACGTAAGCTTCTATTTTTAACGAATTTTTAAAGAAATATTTTAACCATGTTTTTATTACGTGACTGGATAAAGTAAAAGAACGCCGGAAGTTCGAATAAAAAAAACTATCATCGCAAAATAAATCTAAAGAAATGCAACTTTTAACAAGTGACAGGATAAAATAAAAAAAACTTCAAATGTGATATTTTTAAAAAAAAATAAATGCAAAGCAATGGATTCTATGATCGTTTGCAATATCTAAATAATTAATTCAATAATCTTCTTTACGGTAAACCTGATCGAATTTAGACAGGATTTGCATTGGAATCCCGACTTAATGGCATATTTCTATTATCGTTTGCAATATCTGTATCATTAATTCAATATTTTTTTTTCATAATAAAATGTGATAGTTTCTAAAAAAATAAAAGCTAAGGTTTCTATAAAATCTGCAAGAGCACGTCAAAGGGAAAAAATTAGGTTTTATCATTGTGTTGCCATCATTTTGACAGAAGTTCAAATTAAAAAAAAAACTATCATCGCAAATTAAAAGTTAAGAAAGGCAACTTTTTTAGCACGTGACTGGATAAAATAAAAATAAAATGTGATATTTTCTTTAAAAAATGCAAGGCAAAGGATTCTATGATCCTTTGCAATATTTAAATCATTAATTGAATAAATTATCTTTTTTTATACAGGATATTCATTCAAATTCCTTTCCAATGGCCAATTTGTAAAATATTATTAATAGGCATATGTATTGTTTAATACTATTAATTTGATCTAAATGAAGTAAATTATTACATTTTATGTAATTTGAGTCAAACAATGCATTTATGAATAATGAGTTTGAGATTTCTTCATACTTTGCTCTGTGAGCCATATTTTACAAAATATTATTAATATTTTAAATAAAAGTTGCTACATCAGTCAGTCTTCTAAATCAATAACAAAATGACTGATTTATAAAATTAAAGAATATTACTAGGAAAACGTGTTCTCTTAGAACTTTCAGTCCATCATCTTAAAGAAAGTATTAATCTCAGGCCAATCAATGCCCGGAGTTACTTCAAGGCTAATGAATATGTGATTTAATTGGAAATTTTAGAACCCATTACTCATGGCGAACCAGCTGGTCACCAAAGGTGTCTAGTTCGTAATATAAAAAGACAGGATTTAAAATGGTATAAAATCCATTTTGTCCTGCAATAAATTTGGGAGTTAATGACGGGATAATATCAATATTTCGCTTAATTTTCAATTAAAATTTTTAAGAAATCTTGCTTTACTATTTTTATGGGTCAAATTTGGTAGCTCTATACACACACACTCGCACGCACACGTACACACACATACACACACACACACACACACACACACATACATACATACATACAGTCTCCCGTCTCTTTTATTAGTAAAGATAACAAATCATTTGAAGCACATTTTTTCAAAATTTGAACAGACCATACAACCTACCAATATTTTTTTATTCATTTTGGCTTTTAGAGATGCTTTTAAAATTTCCTGAGCTTTCTGCCTGCATATTTTGAGGAATTTGGTTTTATGGTATTGTTTCGTTTCCAGTGATTCATTTTGGTTTGAAAATGATTTGACTTATTATTGCATAATTTTTGTATATTTCAATTTTGTAATATTAATTTTATCTTTAAAATCTCAATTTCCTGGTATTTTCGGTTCACGAGGGGTCAATTGTTGGACGACTCCTTACAGAAAAAGAATCCCTGGTTTGAATTCCTGCCTGAGGGTGACCTTTGAGAAAGTGCTCTGGCCGAATTCATTATATCTTTCTTTTTGGTTCTTTGGATTTAAATATAATATTTATTATAATTCTGTGCACCTACCAAAATGTATTCAGAGCAACTTAATAGTTTATTCAAAGTACAATTCTTGATTCAATTTATTTTAAAAATATTCACTCTTTAAATATAAAATTAGATTTACCTTCAAAGAGAATAAAATCAATATAGTCTTATCTTATCGATAATGTTGAGAAAAGAATCGAGTCTGTATAAGATGATTGATAACATGGCCTAGTCCATCCTAAGCAGTTAACTGACTAAAGTACAATCTCTTGGTCTTCTTCAAATTGCCTTTCATTTTATTTGAACGTTAACCAGAATGACTGCTTACAGAACTGTTTCAAATATTCAACTGTTACTTATCTATGATGAAACATCTTTAGATCTGCATTGATTGATTTTCTAGGTTTTTTTTGTGCTACTGAAAAGTTTTATTTATTGCTGATTATTTTTTATAGTACTTTGTTCTACTAAACACTTTTTTAATTTTTAAATTTATAAATGCATCAAAAGTTCTTTGTCGTCATTGAGAATAATCTGATTTTTTATTTTGTTCCAGAAATATTAGAAGTCAATTACATTACTTATATTTTATGAAATATAGACCAATAAAAACTTCATTTACGTTTTCCATAACAATCGTCTACATTCGAAAAAAAAAAAACAACCCTCCACATTCACTGGATAAATTTCTTTTTGCTTGGCGTGTCATCTCACCTGTAATATAACATGACAGGTTGAGTTATTACCATTTTCCAAGAAGCCCTGATAATTTCTCTGCAAGATCCAAACGAACCACCGAATATTTCTGGATATGTTGGCTGCATCTAAATTATCGTCTGCCCGAATAATAGCAGCAACAGACAGAAGTAATAAATAGTTCCAGAAAATCTTTCTTCCCCCTATTGATTTCGAAAGAGCTAAAAGAATTCCCATCTTGTTCTGGAAATATAGTGAAATGTCCTGTCATTAAGACTTTTATCGCTCGTGAATTCGCCCAAGTTCCAGCGCACTTCCTTAGACTGAATAATGACAAATGTACCGAACTGAAGTGGGTTTCCACGTCGATGAAATATTTTAACAAGAGAAACGAGAATCAGCCATTCAAAAGTCCTGAGATTACATCAGAAACTTTTGTAAGGATTATTCAGATGAAGGATAATGGTAAACAAAGGATTTCATTTTTTTTTTCGCCATCTGAATTTTTCTGTCTTTTTGAAGTGTGCGTGTATGTGAGAGATTCTTGTTCAAAGGAGTTATTATTAGTTAGGAGTTTAGATCATAAATAAAAAGTATTATCCTTGAATATTTAAAGTTTAGAAGTACATATTTTTTTCAGTAATCCGAGGATAATTGATTGATTGTTAAGTCAAATTATACTTAACAAAAATGTTTTTATTAAGTTATTTAATTGAAGTTTTCCTTTTGATGTATTATTGTACCCTAGAAATGAGGAGAGGATTGTTAATTTGACTTAACAATCCTAATTTCTTTTTTTACCCTTCAAAAATTTCAAGGGGAGTTTCCAGATCAGGGGAAGGCACCAACATTTGATCATAGACACGGGTCTTTAAAAGTGAATTGGCTTCCAATCGGGCAATAAAGTGTTGGAACCTTATTAAGAAACCATTTAGCTTATAGCTTAAGATTCATAAAAATGAAGTGTTACACGATATAACAATGCATTAATGAAAGATTTGGATTAAACAAAAAGCAATGCTTTTCTTCCTTTAAATTGTTATATTTTCATTGAATCGTTAAGTACACAGGATAAGGTTATGTATGGAATAACACATAGGGCAAATGTCTCCACGGTTTTGCTGGCACAAACACACTCAGAGCCGGCCTTCTCTATGAAGGGGCCCGGGTTCAAGAAGCCATTTGGGGCCCCTAATTATTTTTTTATTATTTTTAAATGCGAACTGATATTACAAATGCATGGCTTTGCTTTTACTAATACATCAATTACTTTAGAAAGATTACAATTTTTTGCAATTCCTTTTTCGATACTTGATATAGCAAGTGCATTTAAGCGTTCTGAACACTTGCTTAACCGAAGATAATTCTGAATTTTAATTTGCTGACTGAGCGCTTAGCATTTGCTGTAGTAACTAGCTGCGTAAAGAAAAGTTTTTAACACAGTTAATACATTTAGAAATAACTCATTATAATTATTATTTAGTATTTTCTTTATTTCCTGAGGGATATGCGCACATACCCTAGATATGGACGTGGCTATATCTAACAGCAGCAGTTTATAGAAGGAACAATCAAATTACTATATGCTGTACTCTAAGATAAGCGATTGTAAATCTACTTACTTATTTTGCATACTTGCCCAAGACTATAATGACTACTTGAACGTATATATCCAAGTCCCCCGACTGCTAAATTTAAACCTCTTCCTTATTTCTTTTCATTCCAATCATGACCGGCTAACCAGTAATGCAATGTGCGTTGCTGGGAATTTATCGTTTAATTTATCTTCATTTTACTTTTTGTTTGAGAAACTTAATATAAGCAAACATAGATGAACGCATAAAAAATATCACATTAGATCCAGAAAAAGTATACAGTGAAACCTCGTTACAACAATATTTTAGGGACCAAATAAATATATTGTTGTAGAGAGGCATATTGTTATATCGAGGGCCCACATATTTTGAGCATTTGATAAGAGTTTTTTTTATTATTATTATTAGTTTAAGGTGCATAACATACTACTTTTAAGTCTATATTTAGAAGAAATTAATTTGTAAAATACTAAAAATGTCCGTAGAAAATTCACAGATTGAAGAGCTTCCTGGGATGACAATAAGGACTGCGATGGACCTGTATCATCATCATCATCATCAATATCATCATCATCATCTTCATCATTGTTTCCTATCTCATCAGTAATTTCAGAGAGAATATCTTCATCAGTAACTCCTGCGAAAACCATTAGATCATCATCTGCTGTTAAATAGTCTTCTATACTAATTCCAAACTTTTTACCGCTTGTTTCCTCAAGTTGGGATACGGATTTTTTGATGTGCAAAACACATTCTTGATCATCTGAGAGATAATTGTCCATGGAATTTTCATCATTATCAGATTTCTTATCTTCCATAACACAAATACCAGCCTTTTTCCAGCAATTCCGAATGTTTTTTTCTGTTACTTCCCACCAACTTCCACAATATCCACAATGAGTCTTAATAGACGGAAAATATAACAAAAGAAAACGAAAAAAAAAAAGCATTTGAAAATCAAAATATTATTATAAAGGGAGAAAATGATACTGAAATTTAGATTGAAAAAATCGTTTTACAGAGGTTTATTGCTCTAGAGAATATCGCAATATTGAGGGGAGATTAACATTAGTTTATATGCAAAATCACCGGGACCACAAAACATTATTGTAGTAGAGGGAGTTATTGTTATATAGGGTATCGTTGTAGCGAGAGTTTACTGTATATCTGATGATTTATAAGTCTATTTGAACCCAGTCTCAGTGCCCAGAAGTCGCGGGGCTCTATCTTAACATGTTTAAAGGATCAGAAGATAAAAATCTTGTATTAATTTTGGGACATATAATTAAAATATAATTTTATAAATAAAGATATAATCAAAATTTCTATTGGCATATATCTATCTACCTAGTCTTAGTAATCAATACCTATAAGTCAGAAAACTCTCTTTTGTTTTTAGTCATTCTGTTTATTTGTTTGCACTTAATCAACATGGTTAATTAATTATTTACATATTTTCTTCCATTTTAAAACTTTAAATACAAACTTGTCATCTTTGGTGCCTTTTTAATGGTCAGCGATCTTAAGAGTAATAAGGAGCATAGTGTATTAATATCAACCAACTTTTTGAATAGCATGTCTTCACATCAAATGAATATTGTATTTTAATTATAGTTACATAATAAATATAGAGCCTTTTGATTGGTTAGCTATGGTCGCAAAGTTGTAAAAATAGGTCAAATTGTGAGGCTGGGATGTGTTTACGAAATTTTTATTTTGAGTTGTCTCACAAACATAGAGGCCAGTGGAGGACAGGATCAGATGCGTCATAATCATTTATAACGCATCTGAACATTATAAGCTTTTAAACAGAATAAAAATTTGCGAAATCGACATAGTGATTGAAGTTGGAGAGTTATATCGTGTTTTTTTCATGTAGACTACAGTGAAATATCGTTTTTGAAATTTCTCTAAAAATTGTATTTGAGCTGGGCGACTTTCTAATTAGTTCTTTTCTAATTAGTTTAAACATAAAAATATGTATTATTGGGCAATTTAATTGCCCAATTAAAAAATTAAGCAATTAAAAAATTAAATTTAGTTGCATTGACTGTGTAAATGTAGATTCTTTATTTTCCCTTTTAAAATGATTAATTGTAAATTAATTATTACTTAGTTGCAACTCCTTTGTTAGAACTTATTTACTGCCAGTTAAATTTTTAGAATATTTTTTGATCGGCTAATTTCATTATAATTTTAATTAATATTAATTTATCAATAATTTAATAATGAAATTAATCAGAAATGGCAGAATACATATTATCCCTAAATGGAAACTGGGTTATTTAGAAATGGCTGTACTATTCCTAAGCCTATATTGCAGGTATATTTATAGCTAAAGGATAAATACATTTTAGAAAAAATACACCAGAAAATAAGGGAATTATTTTTCTCGATGCTCGACATTAACTAAAAAATCTTTGCGAATCAATACGTTTTAGGAATAATAGTTGATAAGTAATCGTATCAAATATAATAATATCGAATGAAAAAACTCAAAACGCATGAACTGGTAAAGGGACCAATTATATTTCAGAGAAATAGAGGAGAAATTGGTACGTAAACAAATTATCGCTGTCCTGTGCTAGTCACGCATAGGTTCAATGACCTTGATCGGTAATTCATTGAATTTCAAATGTATCTACTCTTGAATTGCAGGGTAGATTGCATTAGTATGGATTCTTCTGCAGATGTTGGAATCTACACTGAAATGAGAAATATCTGAAGACAAAATAAACCTGATCTTCACCATTACAATAAAAAAAGATACAGAATTATTTTCTTGTGATGATAAAATAATAATTAGTTTTTATAAAGATATTAATTTATTGTTATGGGAAAATTTTGAAATATTTATTTTAATTGCATTTATTAAAATATAGTTTAAGGTATCCGACTTCGTCAAAAACACTGGTTATTTACTACATTGGCGAATACATTTTTTTATTGTTATTTCATGTAGTTCAGACTTTCATCTTTTTAAAACATTTTATCTTTTCTGGGGAAAGGTAGGCCTGGTCTATCATCCAGGGTCACAGATTTTTCAGCTAAAATTTGTCTTCCCTTTCAATTTTCTCAAAACTATTAATTTTCATAAAAACTCTCCACCATTAACATACCTTAAAAATCAATATTTTTAAGGTATGTTATTTATGTAAAAATTTCAGCGTGTAAGAGATATTTATGTAAAAATTTCATCGTGTGTTTTAAAATACGGGCCATGAAATGAATCAAAAGTTTTATTGTTGGTGAAATACTTTTTCATTTATAAATGTTTTCAGAAAAATTAAGTAGTGAATTTATGGGAAAAATACGTATATACGTATATTTTTGCCCATAATTTCTTCGAATCTCAAAATGTTTCTTAGACTTTGGTTCATTTCATTCATCTTCATATTCTATAACTTGTGTACAAAGAAAAACAGAATTGCTGCATTACCATTTTGTGTAGAGTGTTAACTAATTTAGTTCAATTTCAATAAACTTTGCTACAAATTTTTCTCTTTCTCAAAATATATTATATTTTCAAATAATGTTATAGTATTTATAGTGGTTTGTATTATAATTGGCAATACATCTAAAAACCATAATTTTAATTTGTTTTTAAAAAATTCAATTTTTTAAAATTTTTCCTTCGAACGTAGATGGATACCTCAAGTGAAAGAAAATTAGAAAGGAATTAAGAAAATAATTCACTGCAAAATAATACAAAATTAAGAAAAAAGTGAATTTTTAAAAATACGTTTCATTAGATTAATTTCTGTTAATGTAAAGAGATGTGAGTCTGTTGATTGTTCGATTTAGAGCTACCAAATTTGGTACAAATAAATTTTGGAGGAAAAAAATGTGCAACTCGGAGTACTATTTTGAAATTTTAATTCATTCCGAATTAGAGAAAACAAATTTTTCCTTAAAAAATCAGCAGCCCAAAAATTGTTTCATTTCTTTTTAATGTAAAAAGATTTAAGCTATATAAATTTATCAAAATTCAGGAAAAAAGAATATAGCTAATTTTAAATAAAATCAATAAATACAAAAAATATGTTTGCGTTTTTTTCAAAACGGCATTTAATTATTGTAAAGAGTTTCAAATCGTTTTTATTGTTTCATTAAATATTTAAAAGTACATCTTTCTTCCATTGTTCAATTTTTTAAAAATTCTGATTATTATCCACGCAGTTTTTTTCGATTGGCGATAGCTAGGATCGAACTCTCGATCTTAGGGTTCATTGCCAGAAGACATGACTACAAGACTAAAAGTGATCACTCAGTCAAAAGGATGTGGAGTCAAGAGGAACAGAGCCTTATTTCGATTATGTACACTTACACATGCAACATGGTTTATGCATAAGAAATTTAATTGTAACTAAATGCTGTGGTACTTCTAAAAATTTAGTTGGTCGCTGTAATGTCTTGATCTTGATAGATCAAAGAATACTCAGAATTTTTAGACACTTCTTTATTTTACAGCCCTGTATATGTACAAAGAACAACTCGTTCTTATCTCGATTAAATAGTTGCTATGTACACCACAACAGTCGAAGTTGAAGAGTTTTACTTGAAGATCAGTTCTCCATCAAATCGTAAACACAACACCACTGAGAATTCACGGGTTGGTCAGTCAGCTATCATTTCAGGCGGCACTCCAAATCTCCCGGACGCGTGGCGTACTCCTGCAGTCTCCCAGAAACTCTCACTCCCTTTTTCCAATAGGATGTGTTTGACGGAGCACCTAGCCCTTCAAGATAGGGGCTTGATCTCCGGTACTGAAATGAATAATTAAAGGCCTGGCTTTCAGTAGATGTCGTGATCATCTGCGATGTCGTCGGATGTTACAACGATGTCTGAAGGTGAAAAGAAGCAGTTGAGAAGAAGGAACAGCAATCAGTCATGGTCGGGGGTGAGGGAGCGGCGTCGTCCATTCAGTAAGGCAGGATCCTGGGTCCGAGTCTTGGGAGCCAATCGGAACAGTTCATCTGGAATCTTGGGAAATAGGCAGCAAAGAGCAAGAAAAGTTCTAAGACAGCTCGGGAAACTGCGAAGGAGTCCGGATCAGGTGTTCGACTAGGTGTATCCAATCACAGTGCAGCTACTCGCAGAGTAGGTGATAGTAGAAACAGAATATTGTCAAGATGATTGAGAAAAAGGCAACATGGAGTGGGAATACGCTGTATTATTAAATAGTTAGGTTATTATTATTACAAAGTTAAATATTGAAAAGGGTGTAGTTATAACAGAATATTACGGGGTCTTTTAATTTTAGGATCTGGAGAAACTCCCTTTTTCCAAAACACTCTCCGTATTTTATCGTAGCGACAGTCTCTGCCTCCTCTTCCTCAGTGGCTACTGGTCCTTTCTTCCGGCCAATCATGTCCAGCAAAAGGGCCACTTCAATGGCGCCATCCCGTCTTCGGAAGGTAATTAAGGCACGCCGAAAAATCTGGAACATGGGGTCCGCTTACAATAGGGAAATTCGGCATCCAGATGTTTGGAGGTTCCATTGTCTCTGAAAGCACTGTCACTGTCTTCTGGGAGAGAAATTTTCACGTGTGTTCTTTCAGTTATAGGCGCCTTTGCGACATCAGCTTATTTCAAGCAAACACAAAGGCAACACAGCTGGCGGAAATATTCTATCACTAAAGAGGGACGGGGAATGTTACATCGCTAAAAGCGGTTAATTAGAAATGTAGTACTAGAGCATGTTGAATTAGTCATGCTTAAAATAAATGAAGTTGTAAACAATATGAACTTTATTCAACAGATTAAACGAATCAGTATCATTCCTTTCATTAATTTTCAAAAATTATAAATTTAAATGTTTGATATTAAGGGGCATTACTTACTAAATACTATAATAGTACTTAGTTGTTAATACTAACTAATAGAACTTTTACATACAGAAATTCTCTGTATATCGAAATGTATTTTTACAGAAATTTTGTATTTTCAAGAGGAATAAATTTTTGTAAATCATTAAACTACTACTAAACTTTTTGCATAAAAATAATTTCTTTTACAATTCAAAAGCAAATGGATTTTTTTCTTATTTAGAAATTTAAACTAAGAAAATGTTTCACCTATTTTTACAGCAAAAAAAAAAAAAAAATAAATAAATAAAAATAAAAAAAAAATTACTGAATATTAGAAATTGCTTCAATGAATTCTCTCTGAAACGTTTTCACACATCCAAAAACGTTTTTTTATTTCCATTTCCGCACATAAAATTATGGATTTTGGAACAGGCCATTAATATCTTGCCTGGCATTTGAGAAAGATAATTCAGAAATATAAGGCGGTATTTGCCATGAATTTAGAATTATCACAGAATCTATAGTGATAATATATATTTTGGACGCTTTTTTTTGCAGACGGAATGACACCAAAATTTGACAACCGTTGCAGTCACAAGATCATATTGGAATTTCATTGATTTAAATTATCGTGTTTATGAGTTACTGCATTTACATGTAGTTGAATGTGTATATTGACAGAATGCTAGTTCTTTTAGAGATTTGATTCGAAATATGATAAGAATATACATTTTAGAAGCTAAATTCATGTATCAAACTTTACATGTCTAAATTTTGTTTTGAAATTATCGAGTTTACTTGAATTTGAGCTCTTATTAGTCCATCCATCTTAACTGACTTTCTTTGAATGGGTTATTGTGTTCATATACGAATGTAATATAAAAAAGGATGTATATTGTTTTTTATTCAGGACGTACGAAACGCGGGGATTCGTCAAAATCTTGGGTTCAAATTTTTTGATGATGATAACAGTAATTCTTTGCTTTCTGTACGAAAAAGTAAACAATATCTAGTGGGCAAATGGTGGAAATTTTATACTAAACCATGCTTACTTTTGTTTTATTCTTAATTTTCTAAAAGATGTGTTTACCTTTCTTAAAAAGAGATTACACACACACACACACACACACACACACACACACACACACAC
>JAPMOQ010054297.1:820082-830181 GCA_026543055.1 Argiope trifasciata
TGTAAAATATTACCCAATTAAAAAATTGATAATGTAAAATATTACCCTATTAAAAAATGATAATGTAAAATATTACCCACCTATCTTCCAAGCAGGGGATGATCGATCGGTCTAATGAATACTCAGTGTAAAGCAATAACAATAATCAGTAGCAAAGAAAGAACGAACTGCAACCATGGTTTTTATTCTGAAAAGTTTTTTGGAGTTTTCTTTTCTTTGGAGTTATATCAAATGTAAAGCTTATATGGATAGTTTGCAAAATACAATTGCTTGAAATATCACGTAGTCCATTTCTAATTCGATGTTCAAAAAATAGCTCTTAAAACGATCAGTTTAAAAACCTTTGTCTTGAAAGGTAGCAAGTTTGAACATTTATTGTGGAATAGAAACTATGTTACGGTTCTACTTTAATTATCCTAAAAAGCATTTTCTTTTATTTCTTTTGTTCTTTATATTGTGTTTTTATACAATAACTTTGAAATTTTCTCTATATCAAAAGTAGAGAAATATATCTAGTTTTATCTAATATTTTGTATAAATGTCTATGCAAGCCTTACTTTAAAATTTGTTCTTTCTGTAATTTAGAAAAGTGATGCATTTTTTTTCTTATACTTTCACCAGCTTTGAAAGTCATTTAGTGATCTTTTACTTCATTCATAGCATGCATTCATGTAACAAAAACTTTTGGAAAATTAAAAAATATATGTATGGGGAAAATAGTTTGAAGTGTGATATGATCGAAATTATAGATTGATTTCCAATTTAAAGATTTAGAGAAATGACAATAAAAAAAGAATATCTTAGAATTCCGTATTTTCGTTCATTTAAAATTATTATCTTCAATATACATTATAAATTTTTTCATTTAAAAATACTGATGCAAATACTTCTTTTAATGTTTTTTCTTCTTGTTCTTTGATAAGTTTCATTATTTCAAGAAATACTTAAAAATAAATATACATTGACTGTGTAATAGTACATAAAATAATTTCAGATTTAGAAAATGGAACATTTTTTAATGTTTTATTGAAGTTAAAAAAATTTCAATCTTCCCTATCTACGCACGCACGCGCACACACGCACCCACGCACGTACGCGCACCCACGCACACACACACACACGGAGAGATATATATATATTGTTTTTTTTGTGTTTTTCCATTTTTAACGCCATTTCAATCTTTTCTGCGAAAGTATATTTTATATTTACAAGACGACGCGGACGAACAAGCCCGTCACGCACCGCAAGACAGGCAGTTTTGGTAAAAAATGAATGAAATTAATTTTCCCTCGTCTTATGTACCATATTTTGACAGGAAAAATATTGTTTAAAGTGCTCTAGATTATTACAATTCTCATGAGGATTTCTGAAGGCTTCAATTTCAAAGCAGGGGAAAGAAAGAGAGACCTTTTTTAAAAAAGAATGTGCTTATTGGGCATTTTTTTAGTCCTTCACGCGAAGCATGTAAAAGTTGACTTCCAGCCAATTCAGCAATTTTACAAAGCTTGTCTTGAATTAATTAAGCAAAGAAAGTGGATATAATATAATACATAACCAGCGGGTGACCGAGCTCCGTTCGGAGAAAACAGGTATCGAAGCTAACTCGAAGATTTAAATTTTCAATTGTGATTTATCAAAACAATACATGCCATAAGAAAATTTGTGAAACCATGGGTGATAACCGGTTAAACCTCGGCTTTGCATCGTCCACCAGCGATGTCATGTCTTGATGTTCCATTGGAAATCCCCATCTGCATTGGTCTCTTCCATGTTTGCTGACCATGCACGGAGCGCATGGGTTCATATCACCACACGGGTTATGGATCATCCATTTCGAGATCAGTACCTTGAGTTCCGGATCATCTTCTGGAAACTTTATTAGTTCGCCATATTGGCTATAGATGGCAGCACGTTACCGCTGGAAACCTATTAGCCATTATGGCGAACTAATAAAGTTTGAAAATATCCTATCTGTAACTCCGAACTGCTCGACCGTAGCGCTTCAAAACCGGCTCCAATCGATTCCTCGTGGCCGAAAACCCCAGACCTCCAAGTTTACCGGAGTTTATTAATTCTGGGGCGATTTTCGACTTGGCAACCATTCCTCGTATTATAGTATAAGATATAAACAATTTGACTTTGAATTATGACGAATCTCTATATTAGAGACATCCTGGAATCTGATTTAAAAAGCTCTAGAATTTTCTTTGTTTATGAGCATTTTTATATAAAACTGGGAATTTAGAACGAATTTAACAAATTAATTTTAATATGTGGTTTTAAAAAATCAAAATTGCAGATCTCTATCAAGCATCATCTATTAAAAAGATGCTTGTCCATTTGTACGTGTACAAATAAATTAATCAATGTAAAACGGGATATGCTTTTATCATCAAACTTGTAGACCTATGTCGAATCATGGATCAAATTTGCAAAACTGCCAACTCTCTGTGGGTGTATATGTTAGAGAAGGGATGAACTGGATAACTGAAAAATGATTTGTTCTTCGGTGACTTTAAAATGCAATTTAAACATACCAAAGCATATATAAATAAAATTTTTATAATTATCACCTGCCCACAAGATGTAGAGCTATATGAAAATTTAAATCTAAACACTCAATCTTAAGACATTCAAAATGTATAGTGGATTTTTTTTATTTATGCTTATTACAAAGCTAAATAAGAAACCCTTATTGATGCATAAACATATGAGAAAATCAATTATTTATGTATTCAAACATTCCAGCATGGACGAAATATTTTGTAAGATAATTACAACAACAACAAACAAAAAAACTAATGTTTTTCACTTCTTTGAAATCTAATGTTTGTTAGAAATTTACCGAGTACTTAAAAAATTCTAGAATAAAAAAAGGATATTTAATATGATAGCTTAGTAAAAATAAACTTATTCAGACTCATAAAACTTATTCAGACATGACGAGAACTCGGCAGCTCATGGAAAAGAGAAGTTCCGAAGTAATATATAATTTAATCTTTCATTTATGTGGTATATGAAAGTCAGATAATAATGCATAAAGGTCTTTCTCTTTCCTAGATGGAATATTTCATTAGCGAAATTATTAAATCCAGTAAAAACATTTTAGAATGACAATTCTCAAATGATTTAAATTAGGAATTGCTCTGCATTCCTAATTTGAAATATTAATGAGAAAAAAGATGAATTCTAAATTTAATGTAAAAGGAATTTTTGAAACAGTAAAACATAATTTGATGGGTTTTTTTATTTTCATCAGAATGATTACAAAATAAGAATGTGGACTCAAAAAAAGTTTGTTCTAGATGTTCTTTTTTGCATTAAGTTATATATATTATATACATACTTGATTCATGTGATCACACTAATTACTCGTTCTTTAAATCCATGATTATGAGTTCAAACTTTTGAAAATTGTTAAAAACCACATAACTAATAATCTCTTTCATTTTTAAATACTCTTTTGAAAGGGTTTCTGTGTTTTTTAAATGCAAATTTTTAAGTGCAAAGTCAATATATTGTTCATTTTGTACATTCTGAGCAATTTATACTTGTAAACACAATCTGTCAAGAAGGAACATATGATTCAAAAAAATTATTCCTGTTATAATACTTCCTATCTGTTAGCTATTGTTGAAATGTTTCTTGGAAATGTTGAAATGTTTCTTGGAAATGTTGAAATGTTTCTTGGAAATGTTGAAATGTTTCTTAGAAATGTTGTCGTTGAAATGTTTCTCCGTTTTTGGATTGGTCCGTGGTGGCTTGGTGGTAAGGTCTCGGCTTCGAAACCGGAGGGTTTCACGTTGGAGACTTGATTCCACCGAAGATCCGTCGTGTGAGGGAGTCTCTTGCACGTTAAATCTGTCAGGCCAAATGTCCTCCCACTGGTATGGTGTGGAGAGGGGGGTGCCACTTCAGGTGTCATCCTCATCATCTGACCGTGGTTCAAGATTACGAGTCCTTCCCAAAATATCCCTCATGTTGCTTTAAACGGGACGTTAATATAACTAAAACTAAAACTAAACTAAACCATTTTTGGAATTAAGTCTTGTAAATTTTCTCCCTTCTTTTATTACTTCAAATACCCTAGAGGTATTTTAATTTTGATGTCATACAAACTCCGAAGGTCCTATTTTAAAGAATTGTGAAGCATTATGCAATTTTTTGATTCATATTTAAATGATTTAGCAAATTTTGACTAGTCTAGTTATAATTTATACTGTATTCATCAGTCAAGAGAAAATACTCAAATCGTTTTGTAATGTCTGAAAACTCCAGATCTGGAATCAAAATTGAATGGAAGGAATCTTTGCAGATGCTTGAATCATTTGGAATATCAAGGATAATTCGTTAATTTCAAAAGGAGGGTTTGGGGTTTACCTTTTTCTCCGAGCTGTCGTTATCGAATCATTTCATTCATAAATTAAACACCATTCGTTTCGGATGGATCATGCTCCCTTCAAAATTTGATTTTTTTTAAATGTATTAAAGCAATGGCCCGCCATAAATCATTGACGTTTGAAGAAAAGTTCAAAATCTTTGAGGAAATTGTTGATTGTTTTTGCTTAAAGTAATAATGGTATAGAAAAACAGAAATAAAATTTTAGTTACTAAAACGCAAGAGTTAGTTACTAAAACGCAACTATACAAAAAATTAACCAAAAATTAATTATTGTTTCAGTAGTAATTAATAATTTGCTGCCTCAAGAATTTAAGGAGCTTTGATTTTTTTTTTCACTGTAGAGGGACGAGAGCTTTTATTACTTTATTATGAGGTAGATGAAAATAATGGACGAGTTTCAGGAACAGTCATTTAATTAATAGTCATTAAACATGACATTCAGAATACTATCTAATAATGACCCCCAAGAAAGATCATGGGAGCTATATCTTGAGGTTAATAAGGCAACGCCGTCTGCTGTACTCAAAGAGAAGATAATAGAATTATGTAACCGATACAATACTATATTAACTGCATTGTTGCCTATCCGTTACATGTCAAATCTGACGTTTAAAAATAATGAAATAAATATTCACAAGTAATGAAGTAAATAAAAATTGCTGTTCTTTGTACCCTAAATACGTTTTTTAATTTACGATTTTAATTAATTCAGAACGATGTCTGCTAAAATTGGTATATCGGATGTCTGAATATAGGACACTACTATATATTCATGAATGATCTACAAATACGGCTTTTGATATCTGTTAAAGCGGACAATGAATCAAGATTCACCGCTTGAGAGCATCGAGATCAATCTATTTATGTCTGAGTAGCATTTCGGTGTAGAAACTGATGACAGAATCACAGATAACAGTTTGATTAAATGCGTATCAAAATTACGGATATTCTCAACGCTCCCAATGCATTTACACCAGTTGACCAGTGGTCATAAAGTTTGTTTTGGGATAGAAATAGATTGGATGGAAGCAACCAGAGTTCAAAACTATTCCGGTGATAATGAAAGCATAGCATTTAATTAAATGATCACATTATGCACCAAACTGTTGCTTTATGAATTTCGCGAGAACTGAAATATTCTATTAATCAAAACTGCTATGAATATGTATTTACATAGTATATTTTCTAAATTGAGACTAATTCTGGTACACTAAATCGGGAACTCATCTCTTGGATCTGAAATAAAAAGAAATCCATAATAGTATTTTTCTAAAAATTAATTAACGAATTTTAATAGTATTTTAAATTCTGTTAGAGTAGGTAATCGTTTGATTACAATAAAATACATTGAAAGTTTTACTTGCATCTGAAGCTAAAACTAATGAAGAAGGAATTTCATTTACAGTCTGTGGAAAATATGTGGAAATGAATTCAGGAGGAAAAATAGTATTAGAAGTGATAAATAAAAGAAACTTTGGCTCTGTCAGTGCTGTAGATAGTTAACAAATTATAATGAATGCGTGGAATATGGGTTAAGCAAAATTCTACTAATTTTCGAACTCTGAAAAATGTAAATACATAAATAAATGACATACCGTTTGAAATTCAACGTATATATGATTAATTAATATCAGGATTCTCTGGACCACGTGAACTTTGTCTCTGCCTATCTTTCTCGTATATAAGATATTACATCTAATGCAGACGTTGCTCTTCAGTTGACACTTAACTGTTTTACATCAACACCAATTGTTGTATTGTTTGCTACAAATTATTTAGTTCCTACTATTTTTAACTTTTGCCGTAGACTTCCCTTGAATTCTCGAGGGCCGCAGTGACCTGGTGGGAAGGTCTGGACTACGGAATGGGAGGATTTCGAGTTCGAAACCCGATTCCTCCGAAGAACTGTCATGTAAGGGGACCTGTTGCCCGTTAAAATCCGCCAGGCCAAACGCCCTTCTCTCGGGTGGTGTGAGGTGGAAAAGGGGGTGCCTGCTCAGATGCCGTCCTCGTCATCTGACCTCGGTTAAAAATTGTGAGGTACACCCTTCAAATAGCCCTAGTGTTGCTTTATAACAGGACGTTAATATATAACTAAACTCCTTCGAATTCTTTAGTCATAGTGCAGCAAATATTGACCTTTTATATAAAGTAAGAATTTTTCTTTTATTTCTTAAGAGCTGCTTTAATATTGATTTTTTAAAAATTGTAAAAAAAGTTTATAATTAAAGTTTTTGTTTGCCTTTTATACCATAAAAACCATCTTTTGGAGCTGTGCCATACTCATGGAATGAAAATATTTATATCTATTTATAATAAAATTTAATCATTAAATGTAAGTTGTATAAATATTTAAAAATGCAAATAACAGTTGCCAAGCAAAAGATGACACAATGCAAAAAAGTTTGGATACTATTTCGATAAATAAGATAAAAATTGATATTTAAAAAACAAACAAGGTTATATGATGAGGATTGGAAATCAAATAGCCTAAATCCAAATTTACAATATTCAAATGTTCACATTTTAAGTTTTCTAAATTCAACCAAAGATATTTTTGTCATTACTTTTATCTGTTGGCTTATACATATGTGAATACAATAAATCAGTATTAATTTTTTTATAAAATGTGTCGAATAGTTAGTAAATAATTATGCCATTGCGTAATATTTGAAACACGCATACAACTATGCGAAGCTTGGATTAGCTAGGAATTTAAATCTTTGTGATAAGTTATGAAGATAAATTACGATTTAATTTACATGTGTTGCAGTTTCGATCGTATTGATCGTGTATTGGAACTGATATTGCTCAATGTAACAGATTTCTTTCATATCCTTTTTTGAGCAAACATTGAAATTTATATAAAATTGTTTACAATAATTCAATCAAACGAAAATCCTTATATCCCTTTCTTAAAATTGAGCAGTTTCGTGTTGCTTTTTTACTCCTCACATTTTATCATCTTTGCATTTGTAGCTAACATCGCTCATATATCTTTAAAATAATTTCACTTAAGATCAATCAATCATTTCCCGATAGATGATTGTATTCTTCTAAAAGATTTTAGATCAATGAAAATCCAAAGCAGGAGAGCTTTTTTCTTAAAGTGATAGAGAATAGATGGTTGAAATGATTAAAAAATATTAACTGACATGCAAATTTGGAGTATATATGGATCAACATCTTTGCTTTTGCTTTTTTAAATAAAACATTAAAAGGGTAGTCGCAAAAATTATATGCACAAAGCTCTCATAATTTTGCATTTTAAAGTGAAGAACGGTTTCAAAAATGTAGAATTATCGATTGAAATATAAGTTGATTGGAACATCAAAAATGGTGTACAATGTTGCAAATCGATAGTTAGAATTGGTACTTTTCCTTTATCCAGGTGCAAATGTCGCCAATGAGATCCAAACGCGTGCCAAGTCACGGAGAGAAACGAATGACAAATGAAAAAAATTTGGTGGAATTCTAAATTATTTGGCGATTTCTTGCTGCGTCCGCCTATAGGAAAAATACCGTTAAATTGTGTCTGATTTTGAATTTACATGAGGGTGATGTTTTAATTTTACAGTGGTAAGATGACGAGTTCAACAACTAGCGCGACTCATTTCTCAACACAATACCAGGACATTTGGCCTTCAAAGGTGGATTTAATGCAAATATAGACCAAACAAATTTGTGATAGTTTAAGATCCCAACCTTTAATTGGTAAGCCAAGATCTTACCTATGATTTTTGGAATATTTTACAATATTTTATTAATCTGGTTTGTATTTCAACCATATTTCAATTGGCCGATTTGTTAACAATGTTTCTATACATAATTTGAATCATTCTAAGATGCCACTACCTATATTTGGAAAAAAATTCCAGAAGAAAAAAATTCAATCTAATCTCGAATACTTGGATTCCAGTCCCCCATGCAATAAATTTTCCGAGGTACCGTATTATGGATGGTTATGGATTGCTTGGACTGTCATGGGGATAAATTTCTTTGGAACATCAAAGCAAAGGAAATGGAAGTTTCTGACACATTGCATGAGAAAATATATTTTTCCTTCTCTATTTTTCGCAAATTTCTTCTTTTGCTCGTATTTAAGTTGGCAAAGGTATTCAATTTTCGACTACCGGATAGTATTAAATGCAATACTTACAATAAATCCAGTTTTTATATGGATATCAGTATTCTGTAATAGAAATGACATATATAACTATTTTTCCCATTTGACCGTTTTCAGAAATGCCGATTCAAAATTTAAGAGGCCTTTTAGAAAATTTCTCAATATTGCACTTCTGATAATGATAACATATGCACTGTTACACTCGTTAGCAGTGTGGCTAACCAAATGTTTACAACAAGAACAATATCTTATGTCATATATTAAATTTGTTACGAATTGGTTGTATTTTGATGGTCTCACAACAGTTATTGCTTTGACGTATTCCTCCACTTGTTGCTTATTTGTACATCTTCTGAGGAATTGCAAAAATTTGACAGAGAATCTTGTCGCTGAACCTTCTCGGCACAAGATGCGCATTCTCATATCCAAGTACTGCGAGATAACAAAATGTATCTAAAACTTTCAAAGCATCTTCTCATCTATAATATTCTTCAGCTTGTTGGAGAACATCTTTTCCATATCGTTTGATGTTTTGCATATTATTGTCTTCAAAAGTGAGAAGCTTATCGCTGGCGTTAAAACGGTTCTTTATCTTTTAGGGTCCAGCACACTGATAACCGGAGTCAGCATGAGTGCGGCACAAATTCCTTTGGAGATGAAGAATATAAAAAATAACCTATTGAATGCGGATGCAAAGTACGTTGAGATGCTGCTGAAAGATGTGGGTTTTAAAGTGGAAGTGGATCTTATTTTACGTATAAAACCTATCATTTTATCGGCATGGATTGTAATGAGTTTCGATAATAGTTTCACATTGAAGATTGTCAGTGTTATAACGGAACAAGCTATTTTCTTTTATCCATTAATTTCTTAAAAAGTGCCAAATTTAAGCAACATATAATTTTTTTGAAAGAATCATCTCCTTAAAATACTATTGTTATTACTTATGGTGAGTTGTCAAACGAGCGAAATTCATTTTAGCGGCGAAAGATCGAAGAAAGATCTAGGTGAAGAATGTAGGAAAGCTTAACATATCGTAATTTTCGAATATGGCTCAGTTTTCCTATGAGCAGAAATCGATTTTAACACGTTCACTGCCACTATCTACGCCTGATATCAGGACCATCTATTTAATTAGATGACCCTTTCTTTGCTATCTTTTAACTGCAGTAGAGAAGGTGTCATCTAATAACGTTGATGGTTTTTACAATTACATATTATTTGTAACGCACAGGAGCGTCAGTGGCAGCTAATGTGTTAAGGTAGATTCCTATAGTAAGACTAACTATTGCAATGGTTCTTTTGACCAGATTTAGGGAAAAAAGTTTCAGTTCTTCACCGATCATGGTCTCTTGAATCACAAACCACCCTCCATTAAAAAAATTTACTGAAATATACATGCATATAGCGCTTTGACCACGTTATCTTGTGAGCAGGATTAAAAATGGATTTTAATTGACTTGGAATATGTTGTTAGAAAGTCAAAACTCTCGGATAAGTTTGCAAATGGCTCATACAGCTCAGTGGGAGTGGTGATGGATGTGGAGATTTTCATTTTGCTATATATTTCT
>JAPMOQ010054297.1:865181-878396 GCA_026543055.1 Argiope trifasciata
TTTTTTTTTAATTTAAAATTTCAAAAGATTAATTATCTTTTTAGTTAATGTATTATTTAATCTTTTCATCTATTTCATAGGCGTCCGAATTTTAGCAGCTTTTAAAAAATATTTTTGCTTAATTTCCAACAATAGATGGCATTGCTGCTTTAAAATTCAAACTGTTTTGATTTTTTAACCAAATATTTAAACGCATAATTTTCTTCTGAAGCTAAAGAAAAATTATTCTGTTTAATATCTATATGACTTATAAAATGAATAAACTGAATATAATGAAATTATAAGATCTCGAAATTTAGAACATATATGAACTGCGTATAATTTAATTTTATTCGAGTTGTGATGCTATAGAATTAATTATAATTAAAAAGATTCATTTATGCATTAAACTGAAGAAGGACAATTAAAATAGAGCGACTTTAACATTTATCAGTTTGGTAGAATCGTGGACTTTTATTCAAACCTAAATGTTTATCTGAAATTAATATAACTAATATTCCTGTTGAATAAATGGTCACCTGAGGCAATTAGTAAATAGTCAAACATTATTTTAAATGAGTATTTAAATTGGGTCGTTTTCGACGATAGTGTAATTGTATTCATTATAAAGCTATTTAATCTGTATCATTATTTCGCAGTTTCGAAGAATCCGTTTTCCTATACTTATACCGATGTCACATTTGCTAAAAATGTGTTTTCAGAGTCGTGGTTAATAAGTAGACTACTGCTTTCAGTTACGGATTTTGTTTATTTATTTATTTATTTCTAATTAATTGAAATTGCTATTACATAAGGAAGCCTCTGGGAGTAAATATCCCAATTACCAAGTTTCTAATCTTTAAAGAACTCTATTTTGCTATTTCTTGAAAATTAATGCCAATGAAAAAGAGAGACTCTCAGAGGATGCACAGATTCGGTATTATAAAAATATTTTGAGAACATGTTAATGTTCTAAATTAACTATTTTGCGTAATGGAGCCTTGGTTCAACAGATATTTCTGTAGTTCTGCTGAAATAATTCAATCTGAAGAAATATTAAAATAATTAAAGCTAAATTACTTAATTTTTGTTTCTAATGGCACTTGCCATTGGACAAGTCCGCTGTTATGAAGACCACGATTTAAGTCGATAGGATGCGTCTCCTGATTCTTCCGTTGCGCCATCTAGGACCAAGCGTACGACTTAGTCACTGACGTGACACAATTCTTTTTACTGGGTGGACTTCATTCATGCATTTTCATTCACTCAGCTACAGATCGTAATTTAGTTCTGGATCAGAGAACGATTACCTCTGAACAAATACCCACAGTGGTATTATTCTCGACACGAAGGACTTTGAGAACAAATGTATACACGCGTCAGTAACCACACACGCGAAAATTCTTCAGCCGACGGGATTCGAACTCACAACCTAATGGATGCGAGTCCAACGCCTACCAATTAGGCTATCCCGGCCATCATTTTACTTAATTAAAGCTATCAAATAAATTAAAGACTAATAATAATTAAAGATTATATATCCGTCACAATAATTGCATTCAGAAAATAATAATGTTGGATATAAAAAAATGATTATTATTTAGAGAAATGTGCATTTCACTTCATTAAATTTGCTGCTTTATTAATTTTATCAAAATCTTTAATAAGCTCTCCTTGTTTTAGATTATATTTGTGTATAATATTAGAAGAAATCCTTTTCAGTGATTTAAGTATTTTTGCACACTATTTCAAAATTTTTAGTCTTAATTGTATAAATGAGAGCAAACCAATCCCTTTCAACAATTTTTAAATATTAAGAAGATTAAAACATTTCAATATTTATTACGACATTTAGTTTAATAATTAAATTCCTAATTAATTTGAACCATCCATCAATCAATCACGATTTTTTATTTGTTGCTTTAACATCAAAATGTAATATCCATCAAAATTATCCAAAATACCAACTTAACAAGATATTGATTGCAACAAATTTTCAAAAAATACTCTACATATATAATCCCAATTATTTTCTTTTGGTTAACTCTGTTGACAGAAGTCAATGTAATGTTTCTAGGGCATGGGATCAAATCTTAAGAATGGTAACTTTCAAGATAATAATAATTAAGTCCGAACTAATTTGTCCCATCCATCAATCCATCACGATTCTTTATTTATTGCTTTAACATCAAAATGCAATATCCATCAAAATTATCCAAGATACCAACTTAATCAAATATTGATTACAGCAAAATTTCAGAAAATACTATACATATTTTCCCAATTATTTCTTACTGTAACCTATGTCTACAGAAGTCAATGTAATGTTTCTAGCGGGAGATGGGATCAAATCTTAAGAATTTTAACTTTCAAGATAATAATAATTAAATTTCTAACTAATTTGTCTCATCCATCCATCAATCAATCACGACTCTTTATTTATTGCTTTAACATCAAAATGCAATATCCATCAAAATTATCCAAGATACGAACTTAACAAAATATTGATTGCAACAAATTTTCAGGAAATACTTTACATATTTTCCCAATTATTTCTTTCGGTTAACTCTGTTGACAGAAGTCAATGTAATGTTTCTAGGGCATATGATCAAATCTCAAGAATGGTAACTTTCAAGATAGTCTTTGATTCCTTATTCTTATTGGATAGCAACAAGGCAAAATTATGAACTAAAGTATTAAAATTCCTCAATTTTAATTAATTGTTTTACCTGAGCTCTCAAATCAGAACATTTCAAGCAGTAGCAAAAGAAATTAGACGTTGTTTTAATTGCATTTCTCTTTGTTTTAACAAGCATTGCATTTCAATAAATTGCAATGATATAAATTGTTGTTCTAAAAAAATGCAAGAAAACTTAAATGTTTAAAAGTCTTAGAAAGTTTAATCATTTAATTTTCGTACATAACTGATATGTTTTAAGGTATCCGACTTCGTTCAAAACACTGGTTATCGACCACGTTGGCGAATTTTTTTTTGTTGTTGTTATTTCTTATAGTCCAGACTTTCCTCTCTCCAAAGCAGTTTATCTTTTCTAGGAAAAGGAACGCCTGACCTATCCATATTTTGACATATTTTTCGGTTAAAATATGTCTTTAACTTCAGTTTTCTCAAAACTTTAATTTTCATTAAAATTCGCCACCGTTAACATGCTATCTCAAAATCTAATACAGGTATTTATATAAAAGATTCAACGTGTGTTTTTAAGTAATATGGGCAACGAAATGGACCAAAAGTTTTATTGCTGGTGATATATTTTTTCATTTATAGGTGTTTTTAGAAAAATTAAGTTGTGAATTTATGGAAAAAAATGCATACATACGCATATTTTTACCCATAACTACTTTGCATCTCAACATTTTTCTTAGATTTTGGTTCATTTCATTCATCGTTATATTCTATAGCTTGTGTGCAAAGAAAAATAGGATTGCTGTATTACCATTTTGTGTAGAGTGTCAGCCGTTTCGGATTAAATTTCATTAAAATTTACTACAAACTCTCTTATTTTCTCAAATTATATTATAATTTTAAATAATTTTTTTGTATTTATAGCGTTTATAATTGATAACACATTTAAAAACCATATAATATACCATACCATATAATAACCATACCTATAAAACCATGCAATATTATCTGTACATATTTTCCCATTTCTCAAACTGTATTATATTTTCAAATAATATTTTTGTTTTTTATAGTATTTTGCATTATAATTGACAATACATCTGAAAACCACAGTTTTAATCAGTTTTTAAGAAACCCAATTTTTTAAAAATTGTATTTCGAATGTAGTCGGATACCTTAAGTGATTTAGAGGCAGGTAAAAAAAAATATGATCCGTTTTATCTCTTTAAGTTTCTATGCAAAGAGGGAAGGCTGAATTTTTTCATTGGTGTTAACACATTTTCTGTAAAATCTTTCTGAGTTGAAATAAAAATCTGTATACAGATTGTATCTGTATGCAGGCAAGAACTAAGATAAATTAAATAATATAACAATAATGTTTTAATTAAACAAAAAATAACGTAGCAGAATGCCTGAGTTTATTTCGATCAAATCTGTAGACAATTAGGAGAGACTGCTGTATCTTGGAGCCGATTTTTTTAAAAATATTTCATAACAAGTGGTTTAAATTTGTATGATTTAACTTCTAATAAATCTTACCATTTAAAAAATATATTTAAAAATTTTAGTTGATTATATCGAATTTTAAAAGGATGAAATTTTGTGTTTTCATGCATTTTGCAAATATTCCTATAAACAACATTATGTTTGCTTGAAGGATAAATAACAACAGAAAGACAATTTTTCCCCAAAAAAGGAATGAAATATTAATTATTTTTCAACCATGTTAATAATTAAATATATTAGTTATTATTATTATTAATAATAATAATGTTTCCAATGAACTACAGAAATTATTAGCGTTTTTCCCTAAACAAAATTTTTTTAGAAGTTATTTAAAAGAAGCCTACATGTGAAAAATTGGATCATCTGATGCGTTTTAAAACCAAATATAAATCTGCGCATAATTTTGCATCAGGGCAACATATTTTTTGTAGAGATCATAACATTAGCACTATGTCATCATAAATCCAAAAACAGTAAGATATGTTATTTGATTTAAAGTATAACCATGTACCTTTATGAAAACGGATAACAAGAAATACTGTTGGTGGATAAAGGAACTGGATTAAAGGCTATCTAAGCATTAAGCATATTTCAAATTCATTATTGAAACCTTTACATTAAACACAAACTACAGTAGCAGAAATATAAAACAAAAAAAGGAATATTTACTTGTAATCGAAAATGTTTTTTTTATTCTTGAAAATAACGACAAAATATATTTTATATTGCTAAGACTCCTGAATTTCTAGCTGGCGATTATATAAACAAAAGTAATATATCAATAATTCATATTAAATGATAGATAAGATAATGCAATTTTTCTTAAGATAAGGCTTCCCTTACGAAAGTGTAGTTTTTTAAAGTTTAAAATAGCCTTATTAGAGAATAGCATGATAAATAACTATGCCTAATGGCAAAACTATATTAAATAAATGCATATTCGATATGCATATTCGACCTAATATGCATATTCGATCTAAAAATCATATAAATACATAACAATAAAATTGTTCTTATAATATTCAACAATTAAATGTGATAAAAAAATAATTATATTAATTAAACTAAAATTTAAGATTAATAAAACTTTAAAAAAGCTGATTTTTAAAGAATAAGGAATGTATTACGAAAAATAAAAATAAATTACTTGAAAAATTGCTATTTTTCACTTAAAAATGAAATTAAATTTTCAGATTCTTTTTTATTTTTCAATTATTACACAATCAAAAATTCGCAATTGTTTATTTATTTACAAAAGATGACTTTAATTTAAAACAGCAGGTATTACATAATCAAAAAAATTATTACATTTTTAAATCTAATTAAAAGATTAAAACCATGAGCTACAAATAGATCCTATTATTGTTTCAACAACAAAAAAGGTAATTATTAGTCCTTAATTAAAAATGAGAAAATAAAATAGAATAATTTATTAGTTCTCACAAAAAAAATTATGCTAAAATCCTTTTACCTCAAAATTTAGTACATTATTTCATTTCAAAATCATGAAATTTTAATTATATTTTTCAATTCAATTTATTTGATGAGAATAACAAATTAAATCCTCGGCCTTTTAAAATCTATATACAGCTAAACAATTGAGATCAAATATTCAATTTATTTTTCATAATAATATTATTAATATTTTAGCTTTTTAACGAAATATTGGAAGCCTATATTTCACTAGTAGTAAAAAAATTTCTTACATGAATTCTTCAGAATGTTTTTATATGCAAATTGATTTAAAAATGGGATAAAATTAAAATTCATTTTGAGAAATATTTTATTAATTGGTATAAGTTTACAGTATTTATCAATTCATATAATTCAATTGTAGAATTAAAGGAAGAATCGTTTGCACTTTCTGACATATATTTCGAAATAAAAATTATAAATTCTGACATCTTTGCATCAATATAATTTCGATTTATCATAGTAATATTATATACCTTACATTGTCCAAATTTGTGGACAAAATAATATAATTATACAACACATCATTGCATTGTATCGCTTTATTTTATTTATGAAGAAAGTTTTTATATATTTTTTTAACAAATCTGCATTTTTCTCTGATTTGTGTCTCTTTTTGCTCAACACCAAAAATAAGATCATTGTCAATTTATTGAATTTTCTAAAAACTAACACAGTAATTATTTAAAATATAAGCAGGTTTTGGTACTTTATGCTAAATCTGTCGAAATTATTATCACTAAAAGTTGCTTTTATATTATCTTAAAATTCAAAAACTGTATCATTTATATTATATTAATTTCAATCCAGTAATTTTTGTGTAGTTTTATTGATTTTTAAACTTTATTTATCATACAAATTTTAACAGATTTTTCGTCGTTATAATGAAGTCAAAATAATAAAAATATTCATTTTTCATCTTCTAACTTTATCTATCTTCACATCAAATCAGGGTTTAAATTAAGATAAAAATAACTTTTGTAGGCCATTTACTTAAAATTAATATATTCCATCTTTATTTATTAATAGTTAAGCTTCAAATTTGTTCACTTAATAATTTGTAAAAGACTAATATCTGATAGAAGACTGATTTATATTTTCAAAGCTTGCCAATTAAAATGGGTAAATTTTTACTATATACAAATATATAAATTTAGCAGCTAGGAGAACTAATGTTTCAGTTCAACAGATTGGTAGGCAAAGTCTGCTAATGAATTATATTTGTGATTCACATCAGAGAAAAACAAATGTTTCTATTCATATCTTGGAAAAAGAGACCAAAAACGTTGAATGCAAGAAAAATTGTAAGGAATAATTTTTAAAAAAATATTTGCTTTTATAATCATTTATATTTTGTCATTTGCATTCAATATAGTCTCTCAAAAACATTTCAAAAAACACACATGCAGAAACTGAATGTCAGAAAGTGTACCTTTATTAATGAAAAAAAAATTCTTCATCGAAAGGAACAAGGCATCTCTGATATGGAAATGAGAACCTTCTATAAGGCGGTTTGTTCTCACTACCGTAATGGTCATGGTAATGGTGAAATTTCAAGATTCCACCTCCACTTGGTAATGAAAATTTTTAATCAAATGCAAAACTTGTACTAAACAGCAGAAATTTAAAAAAAAAGTGAATGAATGCTGCAATATCTTTAGCTCTGGATTATATGCAAAGTTCAAAGCTCTGGCTCATCAGAAATTTTATTTAAAATCAGTAGCAAAATGTGTACCAGAAAGGATAAACAGATAGAGAAGAAAGCAAATTATTAATTCTTAACCCTCTGGCTGATCATCCCGCGATTTCCACGGGCAACTCAAATGTAACAAAATCTGCTACAGCACTAGACGCTTAGTTTATTTTTTGGCCAACAGATGTCATGTGTTGTTGTTAATTGTGGCATCGGAAGGCACGTGGTATTGTCTCTCAAACCACTTTTTGCCATTTTTTTTCTTACAAAAATGGCTGCTAGAAACTTTCGGCGATTGACAGAGAATATATTCCTGATAACATATCAGATTCTAAAAACGATTTTAGTTTTGATAATGATAGTGGTACTGATATCGATTTTTTGGACTGCTCCTCAAATAGAGATGACTGATCATGATTCAATAAACTTGCAAAGCACTATGTAGTGGTGCAAACTTGATAAGAAGAATATTTCTCCTCCTTTAATTTTATACATTTTACTTTTTTATATTATGCAATAAATAGAAATTAACCGTGATTCAACTGAAAGTTATTTTTTAAAAAAAATTCTTACTGATAACATCTGCAGTTGGTTTTTCTGACAACTTAGTTTCTCATGATGAAAATCTATATGAAAAATGTTTTCTAGAAAAGAAAAATGCATTTTTCAATCCTCCAATACATATGATCTTAAAATATGCAAACACACACGCAATTTTTGAAGCGATTTCGGTCCACAAAATGAGTTTTCAGAGAATTAATATTAATTATAATATAATAATACATCGTCATAGGGAAACACACTGTATATCTAGATAAAAGTGGAAATTTTATTATAATATTTCCAATCTTACGAACATAAAACGATTCTAATTTAATAAAACAGTGTCAAAGCAAAAAAGTTGTATGTTAATTTCCTATTTTTCAAACAACAAATATTCAATTGGATACTAATAACTGAATTTTTCTGCTATAAAGTATGAAATTCTTACTTTATTCACAATACGATTTTTGAAAAACCCATAATTTAGGATTCGTGCTTTATTAGACACGCTGCCTGAATTACCATAATTCTAATAGATTCACGTAATTCTACCTAGAAAGCGTATCTTGATAAAGATATTCAAAACGATTCCTCATAAATATTCACGAAGTAAAATCACCACTTCAGGAAAATTTACGGTCAAATCATCCAATTCATCTTCAGAAAATGCGAGTAAATGAATTTCAAGAAAAATACTAAAGATTGTCAATATGTGGGTAAGCCATAAACAGAAATCACAAAGGATTTATTGGAAGATATCTTTTTTGTCCTTATTTGATTTTGAATAAAGAAGCTTCACTATATTCCATTAAAACTTTAATGTTATTAGTTTTATTATATGAATTTTTAAATAAAGCTTTAAAGAATTAATCGATTTAATGAAAGATTTTATTAAAGTAACAATAACAAATAACTTCTGATTTTTTAAGCATTTATACAAATCGAACTAAGTAAATTTTAATATAAAAATAGTTAAATTTTATAATAACATTTTACTTCGTATCAATATCGCTCTTTACTTTTTCTTAAATAAAGTATTATAATGCGTAAAAAAAAGGCTCAATAAAGACTTATATGTCTGGAAAACGTTATTTTAATAAATATTGATGTTTTGGATCAAACTGAGATTAAAAAAATCAGTAATAAAATTATATCAGTAAAAATTATAAAATTATCGCCAAAAGAGCCTAGAGAAATTCTGTTTGGTTTCGTTTTATTACTACTAGATTCTAAAGCAATGAAAGGACTATTTTAGACGAATCTCGCAATTTTCTGTCACGATCAGATAACAAGGACGGCAACTAAGTTCACAATTCCTTTACCACTACATTTGGCGGATATTTTACAATTGATATAAGATTTAACCTGCATTATATCTTAATTAAGATGTATTGCAGAATGAGTTTGATTGAATTTTCTAAAGTTTTATCCGAATTTTAGACGTTGTCATCCGAACTCTGCTGCATTTCCAACTTAAAGAATGTGTATACGATTAATAATCAATACATTTCGTTCGTAAATAATAAACTACAGAGTGTTTCAGATAATTCCTGGAAAAAATGCGATAAACATTGCAATGTTTGCATAATTATTTTTATAACATCCAATTATAAGAATTTTAGTGTTGTTGAATGCTTTAGGAATAAAATTACTGCAAAATACATTTATTAACATCCAATATAATCACTATTAAAATTGAAAATTACAATCAGTGCTGGAAACTTCTTGCATAAAAATGTATTGTTTTTAGTATTCGTTGCCTATGGAATTCTGGGGTGGCAGACGAAATGTCAAAACACACGTCTACCATCCAATTATGTTCATATATACAAAAATAATGTTCATTATGCAATAATAATTTATATTTTTATAACTTTCCTCCAAATTTATTCGTAAATACAATAAAAGCTCTTTGTTCGAGGGGTATAAGTTCAATAAATATGCCGCGAATATAGAAACCGTGAATACGAAATGGTAATTTATATGGGATTACGTTCCTAGGTGACAAAATAATATTATATATATATATACATATATATTCAATTTAATTGAAGTTTTTGAACATTTTGCTTAATAATCTTAAGGCGTAGGCAATGGTTTGATGAATTTTATAATTTTCTCTTGTTTGGCAGTTGTTAAAGCTCCTACAATGCAGACTGATACGCAGCAGTCACATTAGCAATTTGCCTCTTAAAAATAAGACTTCGTTCCATAGACGGATCAATGTTCATAAACAAATAGCAGAACTCATTTGCCATTCTCAAACCTTCACTAAGATTTTTCAAATTTAATGTCACGTTTCCAGTGCTTGTTGAAGCCTCTTCTTAAATGGGCTATGAATTTAACATTTCCTCCAAGTCGGTTTCAATCAGATCTTCATCTAGCGATTCAAGCAATTCCTGAATGTCACTTCATTCTATCTGTTCGAACCCATCTCATCCTATTCCATTCGCGATTTCGGCTATGTTTGCAGTTTGCATTTAACAACACACTTTAGACAAAGTTGTAATACGAACTATTTTACTTTTTTTATTAGTCCATTTGATGGCATTTTCGAAGGATATTGGGTTGGATACCTATTGGAATCCTTCTATGATTATGTGTGTACTTATTAGATCCACGAATAGAGAAATTTTTAGTGCGAATATAGGAATTGGGTCGCATTTTTTTAATCCGCGAATAGTGAAAACGCGAGTGAAGGAAGAGCGAATAAGGAGCTTTTACTGTATATAGCAAAATAGGAGAAACAGAATTGGTTAAATAAAGAAACTTGCAATTTTGAAAAAATCTTTCTCTTGCATTATTAGAAAAAAAGAAAAGCGTTCATTAACTCTATATGAACTCTATAATTAATAATTCTAATAATAAATTAATTCTTATCTCTTAAGAAGCATATTTTTGAATCAAAGCATTTGTCACAATGGAACAGGATAAAAAAAAAAACGTTACTTGGTTTATTTTAAAAGAATTTCATTCCAGTCACATTCTGAAAAAGGTGCTTTTTCACTTTTTAGAAGACAGCTTTTATGAGAAACAAACTCAATTTCAAAGATTTTTTTAAAAAAAGGCTTTTGAGTTCAAAAGAAGATTTAAAATTCTAATAAAAAGCAAGTTCTTCACATTGTTGATAAAATCAGTATCAAAATCCAGCGAATGCAATTTTTTTCATTATGAAACAGAGAAAAAGTATTTGAAGTTTGAAAATCTTTATAATTTTTTTTCTTCAAAAAGAATTTTAAAAAAATTCTTATGTCAAGAGACAAGGGGTTTTAGTTATAGAAAGATAACATTGTTATTGATGGGTTTATATATTTCCTTAAAAGTTAACTCAAATTTCTTTTTTTTATGTGTAATACAATATTTTTGAATATTTTACTGAATTCTTCATTTTTTTAACTAATACCCCTTTGTACTAGAGCAGCAAGCCAAATCTATGAGTGTCGGAATTTACGACAAAAGGGAAATGAAGATTCTCATAGATGCAGGAATATGAGACAGCGTTTCTTGGTCAAAGATATTTTGAAGCGCCTACGTAGTAAATGAGATATTATTCCCAGATAGGTACTTAGATAGTACTTATTTAAGAAACAACTAACACTAATCCATTGCGTTTCGAAATAGCAAGTCAGATCTAGATGTTTCAGGATTCGACTAGGTAAAAAATGAATAAAATTTAATCCCGCTTGGTTCTTGTCAAAGATACCTTGAAGCGCCTAAGCAGTAAATGAGATGTTATTCCCAGATAGGTACCTAGATAGTATTTCTCCTGTTTACAACTAACACTAATCTAATTTATTGCGTTTCAAAATAGAAAGTCAGATCTAGGTGTTTCAGGATTCGACTAGGTAAAAAATAAATCGTAGCAAACGATGTTAATCCCACTGGTTCAAGAACAGAAACCCAAGTCTACGAGTTTCGGAACTCTCGACAAACTTGAAAACAGACATCTTCCCTAATTCAAAGTATATTAGTGAACTAAATAGCAACTAGATTGTAGTAACTGGTACTAACAACATTTCTTTTTAGAGTATCGAAATATGTCTGAGTTTCTGGTTTCACAATAGAAGGAGTATGAGACATTATCTTTTATTAAAAGAAACATAGAAAGACCTATGTAATAAATGAAGTGTTATTCCCAGGTAAATTCATATAGTAGTATTCCAGGTAGTATTTCAATGTAGTAAAGGAAACTATCCAAATTATTTTTAGAATAGGAGTCAAATCCAAAATTCTGGATTCATAAAATAAGGGAAATGAGACTCCTCTCAAGGTCAAAGCAACTTTCAAGCAACCAGTTAATATCTGAACCATACAAATCCCACTTGATTTTAGAGTATCAGTCTAAAACTATGAATTTCAGAATCCCTGATAAGGGACAAATAAAATAGCTTCTCAAATATAAAATATAAGTTGATTAAAAATTTAGCACGCTATGGAAGTGTCTAATTAATATCTTTCCATTTACCTACAAATATTATCGGACTAAAAAAATGATGATATTGTCTTAGATATCAAAAATTGCCTTTTTAATAAATTTCATTTATGTACAATTTATTCTTCAATCTTAAGTAATTTTTTAACTTGATACATAATTTGCAATGATGCTTTGATTATCATGAGGAATTGAAACTAATTTCATTGTTCCAGGAAACCATTTAATCATTTATCTTTGCAAATGTTAAAATTAATATTTTAAAAAACTGCTTCCTTTGAGATGTTGTAAGAAGTTCACTTCTGTTTTTATTTTTGTAGTATATTTGCTATTGAAGTTGCATGAACAATTATTGCAATAAATTCACCTGGCTGCAGGAAGCTCATATTTCTTAATTTTATAATACAGATAAACTTAATTTTAAATAATTGCTTTATTAACATTTTAACAGACAGGAAAATCAATCATGCGGGCGATCAAGTTAGTGATCAAAGAGACGACTAATTAATTATTAGAATAACCCAAAAGATTATTTCTCCTCTCTCTATGATTGGTGTTATCTGGCTTTTCTTATGCCAACATGCGGGCTTGTCTATTAGACGTCTATGTCATCAGTTTCTGTCGTACCAGAGTTCTTTTACAGGCCAAAAAAAGATCTTTTGTCCATTTAGTAAGATTGTAAAGACGCAATTTTCTACGAGCTCCTTCTTCAAGGTGAAACAATAAATTCTGCGAAATACTTTCATCAACTGGATCCATTGAAAGCTGCCATATTAAAAAAAATGGCCAGAATTAATGAACCAACGAGGCATTGTTTTTCATCATGACAAAGCGATGCCATATATTGCATTAATCATAAGATAAAGGCTCTTATAGTTTGATTGGGATGTTTGCCACCTTCTGTATACTCTGCAGATCTCGCTCCATCTCATTATTACTTCTCTC
>JAPMOQ010054297.1:878406-923584 GCA_026543055.1 Argiope trifasciata
TAAATATGCGATAGTTTATTGAACAGCAAATTGCTGCATATTTCTGCTTCCTTAAGATGCAATAATTAATCGAAGTTCATCTATTTCATAATTGAAGCATTTTCCCCAGAACAAAATTTAAAAATTACCATTACATAATTTGCTTTTAACAGAAGAGAAAAATTATCAATCAAACGCTATTCTTTTAAATTACCATACTTCAGTGTAAATTCTGCTATTACTAAGAATCGTGAAATTATTTGAGCGATGCATAAATGCTCCGGAAACTTGAGTTACAACCGACAACAAAATTAACCGTGCCATCAACTAATAGTGCCCTAAATATATCAAAGTGCTAAGTACTTCATTGCGTCTTTTACCCCAAGAAAATAAGAAATTATTTCTAAATCCTCTTAAAATGAAAGCACTCATCTGGAAATTCTGAGTGGACGAAAATAATCGATATCATCACACATGTCTTAGAGTATTAATGGATATTATGCGAGATATTCGAAAGGAAGAACCCATAAAACGTAAGTCGTTAAATGCAGAGTTGGATATGAGATTAATGTTGAGGTCAAATAAGCGTGTTATTTTATGAGAAAATTATTTTGAAATGGATTTAAACGAAGCGCTTGGAAACAAGCTTATTTAGAAAAACATTCAAATGAGATTTTAAGAAAGTATTATATCCAACTAAAATGAATTATACTATCTGAAGCAAAAAACAATTTACGGATTTTGAATTCTCTACTGATAATTTCTTTGTCAACAACTCAAAGCAAAGAAATTAAATACGCATTCATCTATCGAGCATTAAATAACAGCATATTTAAGCCTATTTATAAGGCAATAATTACTTTTTGGAAAAATAAATGTTTGATTAACATTTTTGTTTCTCAGATTTTTTGCGAAAGCAACGGTAAAACATTTATAATTTAAATCATTTTGAATTGTGTAAAATTACAATATGAAACAAATTTAATTTAATTATGTCGACTTCCAGTTTCAAAGCATTAGCAAGACTATTTGGGGAGGGATTTCGTAATTCTGAACATAGAACAGATGACCAGAATGACACCTAAGCTGGCACCTCTCTCTTGTCCAAACTGTCACATCCATATGACGTCAGATTAGCGTATATCAGGGCAGCATAAATGGCAAATATTTAATCAAATGAACCTGGAACACTCTGACCACGAGTTCAACATCTTACCTCAACGTTATCATTGTCCTTTGACATAATCATCTGTTCAGTTTTTGAACTTCTAAACATGTGATAAATAGCCTGGTTGTAGAGCGTCAGTCTCGTAAAAGAAAGGTCGCGGGTTCTGTCCTCGTCTTGGCCAAAGACCGCCGTGTTGGCTAATGGCAGTTGAGCCACGTTAAATATGTCGTGACTGCAAAGTCCTCCAAGTTCCCATAACAAATGATACCTCTGAGGGTACTGAATCAGGGACGAGTCGGTCTCTGATTTGTATCTAAATTCTGACTTGCTGATGGATGAATGATTGTATGAATGATTTCGACCACCCCCTAGAAAGGGTTGTGTCGTGTGTGTTGGAGCAAAGTCGCACTTTCTCCTTTAAAGTTCTCGTTGACAACGAAAGGCGCACACCTCTGCCTTAATTCGAAAGAGCTCCGCTCATTCGGGCTCGGTATGACCAAGTGGCATCAGACCCACCAACATAACATAGTGAATATGCATTTTGTTAACTCTTATTTAATCAATAATATTTGTAATTTAATATAAAACAGCAGTTTTATGTTCAGACACTATACAAAAGTTCATTCGTCTGGCTTGTTCCATTTTTGAATTATTGATATCACAAATAAGCATACAGGCAAAAATGCAAACTGTCATATTTTTGATAGATTTCATCCAAAGTGTGAAATGAATAGATGAAGAAAGTAATTTCGTTCACCAATTCGTTGTACGTTTCAGCTATTGTTGTTCACAAAGGGATGGGCGGACAAGGAATAAAACTTTCAGGTAGTTATTTTAGCTCAATTTTTTATGGAATGCTTAATTTTGTTGTTCAAACCAAGTAACAAATACTATATTTATAGCCTATTCTTTTTCTTGCATACAGCCCACCACCCCGCCACAACTGAACATAGCAGTATCGACAGGATTTGTTGTGATCGACTGCTGAAACTATATTTCTAGCTATCTCAATTTATGATGTATTATGTTTTTAGACAAAAGATATACTTTGAAAAAAAAATCTGATTCGAGCACAATTAAAATGATTAAAATCAGCATTTCCAAGTTCTGTTTTCAATGGCTACATCTCTTTTTCTTCATATGCTTCATAAAACAAAAAAGTTACAAATTGAAGATAAAAAAAGTAAGAAGTCAAAGGATGAAAAAAATAGAGCCTCATCAAATTATTTTTCTGTAAATAAAAATTGTTTTTGAAAAAAGAATTTTAAGTGCAAAAAAAAAGTTTAAAAAATTATTTCGTTTTATTTTTTTAATTCATTTAAAAACTGGTCTTAAAAGAAATAAAAAAAAATAAAAAAATATCCATATAAAAAACATTGGAACAATTTGATATACACCCCCAAATTGGAAATTTGGCGACTTTTTTTTCTCGCCAAGCAAAATACCTGTTTTTGGCGCCTTTTTTTTCTTGCCAAGATGGATTCTCGCAAAACACAAATAATTAATCCTACCTAAAAAGCAACCCTAAAAAGTCCGTGGGGAGTGCCAGATTTGGCCGTAATTTTTGGGGGTGTATATCAAAGTTGTACCAAAACATTTAAATGCATTTCTGAAATAATTAAAAAACAAGGACGAACCAATAAGCTAATTTCGGTGATTGTAAATCCCAATCATCAAAATAACAAATCGTTTAAAACGAGAAAAAAGTTTTCACAAAAAAATAATGAGATTATAAATAGCTCACTAACTATCTGCCCTAAAATATAAAGCACTTTTACTTACTTAAAAAATGAAATTTTAGGCAATTTTCAGTAAATTTCATGACTAAATCCATCTTCTAATAGATTAAGCAAACGAGTTGTTTTTAAAATTTAATAAATAAAAATTTCTACTATAAAAAACAACAATGAAGTTTGCAACAGTTTAACAAACTACAACAATAAAGTACAATAAAGTTTTCTAACAATAAATAATAATAATAATAATATTTAATAACAATAATAGTACAAATATTACATACACAGTTTAAAAATTGCGTACGTGTGCGTAACTAGCATATTTTGAAAATTATACTTTGGAGAATAGTATAGGCTACAGCAAAATTTATCATTTAGTGAAGAATTAAATGCGAGTAAAATATGCCAACATTTAATTTATGTCTCCTGGTTATCTTCTAATATTGTTATTTATATCGTGCAGTTTGAATATCCAGTTATTCCTAATGTAAATCCCCTGTGATTCATGCGTATTATAAGAGATGGCAAAGAAGTAAGCATTTAATTAAATAGTGATCTGAATCGTAGGCACGATTCCTCGCAACGAACGTGCTCAGTACATATTGAAAAGTGTGACAGGAGAAACTCTTTGCTGAGAAATGCCTCTTTTGATAGGTTTGTTGGAAGATATATGTCTTTCATTCCCTAAAGTGGTCAGAATGAAGATATAAGTGAATAATTCTGATTAATTCAGTCGTAAAACAAAGTCCCATGAGATTGGGTATTAACTCATCTTTCCAACTTATATCAAAAGGTTTACCAATGTTCAGAAATAAAATAAAAAATGTTTCATACTTCAAAAAAGTTGTCATGAACAAAGCATTCGGTTTTAAGAAATACTGATTCCATCGTTTTAAGAATATGGATTCCTATACCTTACTTAAATTACTAGGCAGTGTAAGAGAACAATGATTTTGAAGTAATTTAAGTTCTGAAATAGGTTTTGGAATAGGATCCGATATCACTTTCTAGTATTTAAAAAATGTAAATGTTCTAGAATTAACAATTGAAAAACATTGGGGTTAAGTATAAACTTAAAAAAAAGATCTTAAGCACACAATTTGAAATAAAATCCATGCCAAGATACTTATTCAATTTTATGACATAAATGTAATTGCAAAACTCTGAAGCTTGAATAGATTCCCTATCCTATGAGGAAACAGTTTAGGAGAATTCCAATGCATAGAACTAATTCAAGGTTTCGACATCATCATCATGTTCAAATTTATTCTTAAGACAAGGTATCTACTTCTGCTACTGCGTCTAAGGCAATGATACCATAGGCATCTTTCAAGAGTGGAATGGATATATATTAGTTTAGTATATACGGGATTACTCTAAAATATTAAAAAAATTAACACCCAACGTATTCGTGACATAAGCGTCTCAATGGCGTTTTCAAAGCATTCTAATTAAATCCCACAGTACCATTTTTTATTGATAATTAGTCTTGATTTTACAAAGTTCCAATTTATCTGAAGAATCATGAGTTCTGACAAATTTTTCCGCTTGTAGTGGTTGACGCGTAATTTTCTGTTGTAAATCTAAAGGAAATCCTCTCATGAAGGAAAAGGCTTAAATTTTGATTCTATAGTTTCTTCAATACCTTTTTAGAGAATTTTGCCTAACCCTCCAACTGTATGAATATCGTTATTCGTAATGTCTGTTTGTCCTTGGGATTGATGTTTCATTACGAATCTGTCAAAAGTTTCCTTAGTTTGTAGAGAAAAGTTTTATAACATTTATAAAGACTATATCAATGTTAAGTATCAGAATAACTGAGAGACCTTCCAAATTTTAACAATTCAGCACTTTGAATTTGGAGTAGTAGGGAATGCATTTAAGTATTAAGCATAGATCATAGAATTCAAACTAAAACAGTATCGTTAAAAAGAATATAAGAAGCCTAAAATTTGTCTTAATTAGGGTTCTAAACTGTTTTGTTATAATGATTGAACTCTAGTTATTCCATCTAATGTAAAAGGACTTAAGATTTTCTTCACTGATAGCAAACATAAATTTAAAACATCTTACTACAGAAAAGCAATAAGCAAATCCTGGTTGATATACATGCTCAATATTTGAAAAGGGTAATTTTTTTTCTGCGGTGGTTGACGACCATAATCGTCAGACAATTTTTTTTGCCATCTGACCAATTAATCTACTGGTTGATTACTGAGCTGGATTGGAAGCAAGAGCCACACCCACTAGGATATATTTTTCTTCTTGACGAGTAGTTGTTTGCTATACTGATTGTTAAGTTGCTTCAGAAGTTTTTCACTTATAAGTCGATTCCGACTGACTGTTTAATAACCTTTCGACGTTGAAACATATTTTCAAATGTAAAAACTTATTTCTTATCTTAGGTACATTAACATGAAAGATTTCGTCAATATTTGTACTGTTTATTTTGGCATATTTTTTATACGTTTTGCCTGTTTTTGTTTCTGAGATGTTACTTTTGTTAAGCTCCAATCGGCATTTATTTTTTCTTACCTTAAGGAATATTTTAGTACTAATGACTTCAACTTTTATCATTTAGAAAAGGGATTAAACGGTGTGATATTTAACTGCGTAAGCAAAATTATCAAAGGATCATTTAACTTGTCTCAATTTTTTTTCTATCTTGTTCAAATTTCTTGATGTCGGTTGATGTTGTTTGTAAATCTTGGGACTATTTGTTGCATTTATTTCTCATTTTGATGGCCTAGAAAGTGTAGAATGTTGTTGCATGCGTTGGAATTGAAAATCGATTGTAAGAGATGATTGCCTCAAAGGTTTTATTTTTCATTGTTTTCCACAGATATAAAACAGGTAATGGTTGAACTTCCGAAAATTTCCTAATACTTGAAGCTAGGAAATGGTGAATCACTAATATTTGATTTGGAATTAATGATGCAAAAATGTCAGCTTATATATCTATAATATAAAAGTTCAATTAAGTCTTTAATGCAGGGAAGAGTTAAAAATACTCCGCCCCTTTAGTCAGGGTCATCATTGAATGCATAAATCCAAACTTTTGTTTTGACGACCACCGGCTGTCATATCCATTTATTTAGAAACTACCAATACTATACCAATATCTTTGGCTACCATTGGCTGCCATATCAATAATGTTAACTACTAATAACTCTCATGTACGCATTACATACATTGCATTACAAATCAAATCCTAAAATAAATATTGGGAGTTTAAATTTATACACATAAAAGGAATGAAAACTAATGTAAATAATCTGTTAAAATACTTTTGCTCAGGAATTTCATTTCAACCATGAAGTTTAATCAGATTTCTTAGTAAACAATTTTATAAACTCTTTGATAAACAAATGGCATTCAATTAATATGCTTCATCAGCATTTGTCATTGACAAATATCATGAATAAAACTTCTTTAATCAGAAAAATGCTGGAACGTCAGATTCTTTTAATCAGTAAAACTGATATGGAACTGCACAAATTTGCTCCTGTGACAAAACAACGCTCACAGTTGTAAGAAAAGATTTTTAATGAAACTAATATTTACAAAAAAAGAGTTTTAAAGAAATTTAATTAAATTAACTTTTTTTTTTACTTTTTTAAATTGTCAAGTTGAGCTGTTTTAATTAAATTGCATACCCAAAAATACACAGGTCATTATTCTTAAAACTCTAATTTGAAATGATTAAAAAATGGAAAACAACTAGACCAAATATAATCAAACTTCGTAATAGTTTTAAGAAAATCATAGGAATTTTTTCCACCAAAACAAATTCTAAAGCGCACTACCGGTGGGAAATGGCGCAGTATTCAATATTTTTAAACAAGATAGTACATGAAGACATAGGTTTAAGACTAATAGGTTAAGGTTAAGAAGAAGGACATATGTTTAAATTTTTTTAATCGTTTCTGAAACTAGACTGCTTGTGGGGCTATGCAAATCAATGGTTTGTAATTGCTTATTGTAGGAAGAAGCAAATAATTTATGCAGATGCACTTTACACGCCATATGATTTTTCAAATAAAAGTAAGTCTATTTGTCAGGATTCGTATTGGTACAAAGCGACAATATCCTCAACCTCTCCTCTGAAAAACATTGTTTAAAGAGATAATCTAAAAAATTTGTCTGAACTGAAAGATGCAACACACTGACATGTACGCAACATTCCTCCTGATATGCTAAGAGCTACGAATATGGGGTTTAGCTTGCTTTCAGAAAATGATGGATTCCACATTGAAAATGTTTTGTAACACGTTTCAGAAACAATGAAATAAATTTTTAACCGATGTCTTCAAGTTCTATTTTGATCTACATTATTGAATATAGCACCGTTTCCTCTTTAGTGCTACGTTTTTGAACTATTTTTTTTTTAATTGGCTGAAAAGAAATTCTCATGACCTCCTTTAAATTATTACTAAGTTTGATAGCATTTGCTTTAACTTTTAAGACCATTTCAAAAGAAAACTTTAATTATAACTACCCTGTATATCAGTTAAGTGCAATCTGTTTCAGAGACAGTAAGCTGGGGTGTTTTTTTGTTATGTTGTTACATTAACTAAGTAAAATACTGAATAAGTGTAATTGTAAAAATGTTCAAAGGTTTTATGTTTGCTCAAATATCTGCTTACTTCAATTGCTCTATCGCAAATTTCTTAAAGAATTATTTTCATAAGTTTTTAAGAGTGCTTTAAAACAGATATATTTTTACAGGAGAAAGATTGAATCAGATATTGCAAACAGAAAAAGAAAACAATTCAACTTTGAATAAATCTAATAAACTCCGTGATGATAAGTGATTCCTTTCTTTATTTCTACAGAAAGATCAAATCACTAGTTTAATGAGAGTAGAATGCATTCAAATTCCATTTCTAAGATTCTCTAGGTTTCCACATATTATTCAGAGAAAAAATCTCTTTTTGTTTGCCAGTAGAACAAAGCGAAGAAGGAGTTAAATGATATTGAAAAAGCATGGCTTTTGTTGAGAACATTTTAGTTAAAAAAACGAATCGGCATGACGTCCATTTTTCAAATGTCGGATAGTAAACAATGTTTTCTTTTCATACTACTGAGATGCATAGAGCTTCCATAATACCGGGTGATCCAAAAGTCAGGACGAATTTTAAAAATTAATAATTCGAAAACGAATAAGGATAAAAAGATGCCGTTTGCACTAAACGGATGAAAAGAAGCCGAGTTTTGTAGAACGAAACAAAAATAGTTCTGTTGGCAAACAACAGAGGGCACTGTCTCATTTCTGATGTAGGATGATGCACAGCAACAAACGGTATAAAAAAAAAGCAATTGCAGAAGGTAATGGTAATCGAAGCTCATATGCATCGAAATGCTATCCGTAGTTGAGTAAGCCCTCTTTGTTAAACTGAATTATAAGAATTCGAAAAGTGTCACTGCGGCATTGGGAGCATATCGCTACATGAAGGGTACGCGAGATAGCAAAGGACCTATAACGTCTTCTGCATTGAACAAAAGGATGAAGAAATTTGAAGATACAGGTTCTTTGTCGCCAAGACCAAGAAGTGGACGTCCCTCGGTAGTTTCTTCTGTTACCACGACAGAGGAGCAGACGGTGCAATCCATGTCAGTGGTTTCTGCACATGGGGAGTGCTCGAGAAGTTTCGAGGCAGACAGACGTATAGTACAGAAAGGTCTGGAGAACACTGCGAATAATTCTGAAACGGTATCCCTGCAAGTTACAACATAACCATGAACTGAAACCTCCCTACTTTGACTCTAGCCAAGATTTTGCGAATTTGGTATTCAATAAGATGGAAGAGCAGCATGACTGGCCTCACACTGCGCTTTGGACAGATGAAGCTCATTTCACAATCTCTGGCGCTATTAGCACCCACAATTGTCGAATGTGGAGCACAGAAAATCCGCATGCATTTGTTAAGGGACCCTTGCAACAGCCTAAAGTGACGGTTTGGTGTGGTTTCACTGCTGATTTCATAATTGGTCCATTTTTTTCGAGGAAATCACTCAGATGGGTTTCAAAACAGTTTCTGTCATAGGTCAGTGGTATGGTCGCACTGTTTACAGAGCAACATTATTCCTCAACTGCAAGACGAGACAGGCACTCCAAACAGTCACCTTTATACAAGATGAAGCATCAATTCATATTGCTCTGCCTGTGCAACGCCTGATACGCTCAGCATTTGGGAAGGATCGCATTATTAGGAAATACTTTAATCACGCATGGCTTCCAAGATCTATCGATCTGACACCTAGTGACTTTTGACTGTGGGGATTCTTGAAGTGGAAAGTGTACCTCGACAACCAGCAGCACTGAAAGTTGCCATCCACCAAAATGTGCTGCAATAACGCAAGAAATGCTACTAAATGCTGTTAATGGTGTGGTGACTCGTCTTACCAGTGTACTTTTGAATGATGGACAGCACATTGAACACTTAACTAATTAAGTATAATTAAGCTGACTTCAAAGTTTCTTTTTCATTTGTAAACAATCTTTTGGTGAAACGAAAAAACTATAGCGCCATCAGAATTTTTTCTTCCGTAACCACACACAACCCGACTTTTTTTCCATCCATTTAGTGCAAACCACATCTTTTTATCTTCATCCGTTTTCGAATTATTCCTTTTTAAAGCTCGTCCTGGCTTTTGGATCACTCAGTATTTATTACTGCCATATCATTTTATTTTCCACTTTGCTTCTTCCTTTTACGTTAATGGATGAAGTTCGACGATATACATTTAGGAATATATGTGTTCGATATTGCGAGCAAGGTTATTAGCCATGATTAAAGCAACATATTAGCTGTTAGGCTCTTATTGCAACTTGTATTCTATAGGGGTTAGGAAACCTGTCTAACCAAATTCATTGCGAAAAGTTATCAGCTAGCTAATTTTCGGTAAAGCCGGAGTCTTGGGAGACTCCAACGAATCCAATAGAAATGATCATGTTAAAATTTATTTGCGTACTATATATATATATATAGAGAGAGAGAGAGATCTTTAAGCTTTCATTTTCAATTTTTCTTGCACACAAATTAAATTTTGGAATTCAATCTATTTTGAGATGAAAAAAATAATCGTTTTTCTAAATATCGACGCATACGTAATCTGGTAGTCTTGTGATTGCCTTAAACTGGTTAATGACTTAAATTAATTCAGACAATTCGCAGCAATTCAGAGAATGAATAATTTGGAAATCAAGTTGTATTTTTAGTTGAAGATAAATATACAAATTTATGCATTATTTTCTAATAACCTTATTTTAATTAGTTGAAATTAACCCTGAATCAAAAATCTTTATTGATTAAACAAACAATATTTTAACTTGTTTAGTTTATTTTTATTAAACGTTGAGCGAGTTAGGCCATAACACTGTGATTTCCAAGGGGAGAAACTACAACAGCAGACGATAGATAATTCAAAAACTATGCTTTGAAAGCCGACTCAAAAATAAAACTATATCAGCAGACGATAGATATTTCAGAAGCTATACTGTGAAAGCCGATTCTAAATTTTAAAAAGTTATATATCGCCAATTTATTGCCTACGCATTTTGAGACTTCAAAAACTTGTTGCCTTCGCCTTTTGAAGGTTCAAGGTTCAAAAACCTCAACCGAAAACAATATCATGTTCTCACATGATCATGAAGGACATATGTCTTAAATAAGCATAAATATATCTGTGAAAGGAAAAAGTTTGCTTGACAGTAAGGTTTATAAATAACTTGTAATTCTTATAATTTTGGTATAAAGACCACAAACCATCAAACTTCATTCCGTATTGTGACTTAATGCCCTTTATAAGCCAGCTGACAGATTTGTCAGCGATTTAAGCTGAGTAGGCACCTGTTGTTGTTTTTAGCAGCGCCACTGACTTAGCTAATTTATCCGTCACATTCGCTTACACAGCCCCTTTTTACAGGACGGAACACTCACACACCTCATTGATAGAACACAGAGTGAAGAACAACCATACCCTAATTGGGATTCGAACGCCAGATCACGAAGGAGACGTGCTACCCTTATGTCAGGACGCCGGCTAAATTTCATACTCATATGATCGTCTTCCCAGACATACCGACAAACTAGACTTTACACTAGATATTCCAAATATCTCGAACTTTGAGAATTTCTAAAAAATGATGATTTATCAAATTCTGAGAGTCTAATTTTTTACATAACAACATTCCATCTTTTCATATTTCGTTTGAGAGAAAGTAAGAAAAGATCCTTTTTGAGATTATGTTGACTCATCGATGGCTTATTTTGGGATAAAGCTGCAATCTATTTGTTTATTTCACATCCTCTGCTTTTATATTCTTGCTGAGGGTTTTTCCAAACTCAAACTTTGATAATATAAAATGAATCTCGAGAACTTAAATGAGAGAAAAATGGGAAATAAACTTTAATAAGATGAAAGATCATTATATTTTGAATGCAGTTCCTGTGAGCCTTTGAAACTTCATTTTTCACAAATTTGAATTCACATATCGTAAGTAAATCATATAAAAGGAGCAACGATAAAAGTTTATTATATCACGAAATGAAAGTGGAGCAAATAAATGGTTATAACAAATCGATTCTCAGTCATACAAGTGCAACAACAATCGTCTTCTAGAATTTTGTTGTAGTGATAGAATAAAGATTACATATGATTCAGCATATATTCAGTGATCATGATGTGTATCTATATGTCAAATAGTGAAAAAATATGATTTGGGCATTTAAGGTATCCGACTACATTCGAATTACAATTTTTGAAAAATTAGATTTTAAAAAACCTATTTATGATTTTTAATTGTATCCTCACTTATAGACACTATAAATACAAAAAAATATTCGAAAATATATTATATTTTAAGAAATAAGAAAATTTGTAGTAAATTTTAATGAAATTGAACCAAAATGGTTAATACTCTACACAAAATGGTAATGCAGCAATCCTATTTTTCTTTGTATAGAAGTTATAGAATATGAAGATGAATGAAATGAGCCAAAATAAAAGAAAATTTTGGAATTCAAAGAAGTTATGGGTAAAAATATACGTATAAATTCATTTTTTTCCATAAATTCACAACTTAGTTTTTCTAAAAACACTTATAAATGAAAAAAGTATTTCACCAACAATAAACCTTTTGGTTCATTTCATTGCCCATATTAAATAAAACACACGCCAAAAGTTTTATGCAAATGCCTCTTTTAGTTTTTGAGATATGTTAACGGTGGATAACTTTTATGAAAATTAAAATTGAAGTTAAAGACAAGTTTTTGTGAAAAATATGTTTTATTAAAATTCCTCTGGATGATAGGTAGACTTTGATGATAGACTTTCCTTTATTTATAGAAAAGGAACTGTTTTGGAAAGAGGAAAGTCTTAACTACAAGAAATAACAATAAAAAAAAATTCGCCAAAGTGGTCGATAACCAGTATTTTCAACATAGTCGGATACCTTAAACAAATAAAGAACAATCCAGTCAAAACTGAAAATTGAAATGCAGATTTCAAAATATTAAATTTATTAAATAATGAATACTCAAATACTTTTAATTTTTAGATAGTCGTGTGGAACGATGAGCATTAAATATTTCCTATGATTGTGAAATATTTTTTTTTATTTCATCATCAAAGTTTCTAAGAAAGCAAAATTGGAAAATAATTAAACTGAAATTTTTTTCCAAATGAATATTATCTACAATGCCTTATTTTGCAATAAGAAACGTTTCCATAGCAACGAATTTCCGGATTCCTTTCACATAACTCCGTCTGTTTTGTCAGAAAGTAAATTTGAAAAATATTTTAGGATAAAAAAAATTTAAGCTGACATATTATTGACATTTACTTATTTAATAGTCTACTGACTATTGGAATTTCTATCTTCTCAGTTTTGTAGTTATCGATTCAAAAAAATAAAATATAGACAAAATAATCTATGTCTAAGTCTGACAAACCTTGAAAAATCTTGAAAAAAAAATCTATAGATTGTAAGTAACTTTCTCTCCGTTTCTAGTTAATAAATTACTTTATTGACAACGGATAATAGGTTTTGCTTTTTATTTTTCATGCTAACTTATCCATGCTTTCAAACTTTAAAAAATGCCATTCCGTTGATCGAATGAAAAATGCCAAATCAAATCAAAATTGAAATCAAACACAATTAAATGTCATGTATTAATTAAGATATTACAAGAATTAATAGATACAAAATAATTGGAGTTTTTACTATCAATGAAATTAATTTACAATTAAACTATCCATCAGTTAGTTATATGATCTACATGTGTAAGAATACTAATAATTGTTACGGTAGAAAAACTGCTTTTCTGTTAATATTACTATCATTCACTCTCTCTAATAAATTCTAATGATTGATTGATTAAAGAAAATATTATGATTACTGATTGATTGCATTCCTTTGGTCTTTTTATGTAAACCCTGTATCTCCTCATACCTCCAACTAACATAAAATAAGAGAAGAAAATGTCAAGGTCACAAAAATTTATCTTTCCTTCCTAGTTTGATTCAAAAATTAGTTTTTATAACCTATAAGGTCCGTTTTATCCTAATGTTAAAACGAATCAACAGTTTAGTTTAGTTCTTTTAACGTCCCGTTGTAAAGAAACTCTAGGGCTATTTTAGGACGTACTTAATAACTTTGAACTGTGGTCTGATGACGAGGACGATACCTGAGCTGACACTCCCCTCTCCACACCACACCAGACCAGACCAGAGGGAGAACATTTGATCTTACGGATTTAGCATGCAACAGATTCTTTTGCATGACGGTTTTTCAGTGGAATCGGGATTTGATCCTGAAACCCTCGAGTTCCGAAGCCGAGGCCTTACCACTAGTCCACCGGGGCCTTACGAATCCCCACAGAACGGTTCATAGCCTAGGAATTTTCAATGATCTTAAGTTGAAGGTCAAGAATTAGACTTGTCATTGTCACATCAAACATGCCCGTACACTCTTCCCTATATGTTGTAGTTAAGACAGTAGAGCTTTTGCTCCAATATAAAATAAAAGCACGCCAGAATTGAATACCGGTTGTAGGATTAAGTCTCATATTCGCAATTTTCCCAGTGTTCACGCGCATTTCTCCATCTCGCTCAATCTCGTGACTCAATGCAATTACGTGTCGCGAGCTGTATATATATTTTTTTCTGTGTTGTTCTATCAATTTATAATTGTGTTTTAATAAAGATGGTTGTTTTTTAAATTGGTGTGATTTTATTTGAGGAGTATTATTTTAGAGATCCTTAATCCAATGAATGTGTTATGAGGAATATTAATATGGTCCGTCGGGGTCGATCCTATTTTAGCCCACCTCTGACGCCAATTTAAAAACTCGTCAAATTATCAGCGATAATGATTTTAAAATGGCAACCCTGACAACATCTGAAGAGAAATGCGGCAACCCTACGGAAACTCATTGGTTGATTTAAACTCCGTTAGAAAACTATTTAATCTTATTGGTACTTTCGATTACTTTCAAATACTTTCAATTTGGCGTGATTTTGAAAAATTGGCGAGATTTTGAAAAAGTCGCCAGAGGTGGGCTAAAATAGGATTTTACCGGTCCGTCGATGTGTTGAGTGAAGAAATAACATTTTGAATTAGGGTGAAACCGAAAAAACAGGTGCTTTTCAAAAAAAATTCAATTGAGAATTTTTTGATGCAGTTTTTACTAGTTTGTGAAATTATTACATTCATATGTGTGTAATATATACAAAATCATGTCCAGCATATAAAAATTAACTGTAAAAATAAAAATATTGGCTTTCAAAAATGATTTTGATCTGAAAATTGTAACCTCTGTTACTGGACAACATCTACTCAATTTAGTATGATTGTGTTTCAATAAAAACATGATTTTTATATATTAACTTTCCTTTCAGGTCCTTTGCCTGAAATAATAATTTTTTTTCTGATTAAAAAAATATTAATTATAAATAATTATGATAACTTCTTACTTTTGTTACTTATGATAAAATATGTATGACAAATTTTCCAATCTCTCCTTATAAAACCTTCAGAATATGATTAATTTTATGTTAGATTTGTAGAACTTCAAGAGTTTGTTTGTTTGCAAACAAGTATTGACAATTTGCAAGTGTTATTATTAAAAAAACTAATAATTAGTTATTAGTAACAGAGGTTACACTCAGTAACAGAAGTTACACTCGGTAACAGAAGTTACATGCAGTAAGAGAAATTTACAGCGAAGTTTCAAGTAACTTATTTATTTCGCATCAAATAATTTATTTATTTTTCAAAGACTGAAATTGAATAGGGGAACTTGTAAAACAATCTATCTCCCTTTATGACTATTGTTGGCATTGGCAAAATGTCTTTTATTTGCTCAAAATTAATATACGCAATGTCTGTATCATCTGCTTTAAATAAGGTTCCTGTACCATCACAGATTTTTAAGAACATCACCCGTACTTCACCATCATCTTCCAGATCATCCTGTGTTACTGCAACATAATAAAATTTCATAGTTTTCTTTTTAGATATGAACTCAACAAGCAAAAATGCTCCTTTATGTATTTTGTTTGCAGTGACTTCTCTGTCGTCATTTTCCATTAAGACAGGTCCAGGCTGTTCTAAATGTTCATTTGGGTAACTAGTCTTATCTTCTACTTCAGTTTTTTCATCTGCATGTGTTTGTAGGTCGAATTTTTGGCATTCGAAGCAGGAACAAAAACCATGCTGCTCACCACAAAAGCAGCTCAGATCTCTATATGATAGGCTTCCAGCTTTATGCACTGTACTTATCTGATGGATTTTCATCGTTCCTTTTAGTGTTTTTAAATTTATGGGTATGGATTGCTTAATGAAATCTATATCTTGTTCTTCCACAAAAAATATCTTTATTTTTGATCCCTTCATAGCTTTACAAAACTGGTTTGCATCTGTAATATCTTGGCCAAAAGAAACGAGTTTATCAGCCTTTCTCTTTAGTGCAGCACCCACACCATCAGCTGCTCCTTTACCATGGCCAGCCTCGAAAAAGTTCCATGTGGCTCGTTGAAAACCATAATAATATAATTGATTATTTAGAACATAAAAATTTTGCTTTTGACGATACTGGGTAGTAGGTCCATCTGAAAAAAATGAAGAACTTTGATTGATGGCAATGTTTTTCCTATCATTTTAAAAACTGGTTCCAAATGTGCCCATATTGCAGCAGGAGTATGCCTTCGATCTGAAGAAATGCTGCAAAAAGACATGGGTTCAGACTGGCTACAATAGAGGACACCTGTATGCAAAGTTACTTGGTTTTTTGATCCACCAAAATGATAACTTTGGATCTCTTTTCCTATTTTGCATGTGTAATTTTGTGAAAAATCTATAAGAATCATAGCTTCATGAGTCTTCAGGTTATCACAACATTGTCTGTAGGCAGCATATTGGTGTTTAATATTAAAAGCATGTTTGCAAAATTTCTTTAATTCCACCTGAAATTTTTTGCATAAGTCTTCTTCAGATCCACTTTTTTTCTCTTTTATCACTTTTTTTATTATTTTCTTCTCCCCTGTACTACTTTGTATCTCTTGTAAAACCCTGGTCCACTCAAACCAAGTAATAATATTATGATCATTTTTCTTATTCAGTGGTACTATTTTCGAAATACAGTTATTGCATTTCCTATACATGCAATCTTTCTTTGCTTTGTCGCATACAATCAAAGAAACAAGATTATTAATGTCGGAATCAGAACAAATTTTTAAACTTGCCAATTTCATGACCTTCATCTTTACATTTTCGTGCAGTTCACAAAGACAAGAGTCTCTTTCACTATTTGTAGGATTTACTATATGAAAAGGACGACAATTTCTAAAAGTCTCAAAAGAAATTTTGCTTTTCTCAGCAACATACTTTTGGTGAAGACCTTTGATTGAATCATTCAAAAACCTTTTTTGCCTTTTCTCCTTCTTTTTGGTTTTTGTTTCTTTTTTACCAGATGTTGCACGGCTGTTGTCATCACGACCAAAGAAAGCCTCAACAGCTTTTTTTCATCATCAAGAAATTATAAACTATAACTAGACCAATATATTATATTTATAATATAAAGTACAATTTCCATTATATTTACCTTATAACATATTTGAAATTAACTTTCTATGCCACAATAGAATAAAATTTTACAATTACAGGCAAACAATACAATTTGTTACACATCTTAGTAGTACAGCTAACATATATACCTAAAATTCAACTTCTAATGAATTGCAGAAAAATACAAACTATTTACTACTGAAAAGTGTAATTTCTGTTACTTGTGTGTAACCTCTGTTACAAATTAAGTGTAACAGAGGTTACATTTAAAGGGGAAAAAATCACTAGTTTCATATATTCTTAAAAAAATGAACAGAAATTGTATTTTTTATATAGATTTTATCTTATTTAATATATAAAATGAGAAATTTGAGCCTTTAAAACCCTAAATAAGTATAAAACTATAATAACAGAGGTTACACAGAGAAACACACTCACCTTGTAATCAAAATCTTTTGCCTTTGAACCACCACATGTGAAGAAGAAATTCAAAATGGCACTTAAGTTCTCTTATAGTTACCTTTGCCTGCAATATAAAGTGGTAGTGACCTCTGTTCGTGGATTTTGAAGTTATTTAATTTCATGAAAAAGGATTTAGTAACAGAGGTTACAATTATCATGGGACAAAAATAAAAATTTAATAAGTAGTTTAAAAAATAAAGATTTCAATGAATCTGGAAATTTTTATAAAACTACTAAAGCTATTAATCATTTAAAAAAAGCTAATAATTTGGAAACTAGTAAAATATTAAAGTATATACGCTTCAAAGTTGGGCTCATGCTCATTGAGACAGCTTGTTTTGCCGCTTATGAAACAAAGAAATAAAGCAATATAGATAAAATAAATAAATTTTAAATATAAACTTCCTAAAATATAAATAACTATTGTTTTTTCTAACTGATAAAACAAAAATCATTGTTTTTTACCCCCTATATGGGCTAGAAAAAAATTGTAAAGTTGTGGACATGAAAAGCACCTGTTTTTTTGGCTTCACCCATTAACATTTTGGTCCGTATGCGAGCCGGAGAAAGAGGTACGATCTTTGGAATTTTGAATGGCTAGTTTGACTTCCGTTGGAATCAAAAGGATCAAGATATGCGATAGAATTTAATAAGGTGATATCTTGGAAATATTTTTTGGAGTATTGAGTTATACAATTTCGGATAAAGAGATTAAGGTGGGATATTCATAATTATTGTGATTTAATGGTAGATTATTTGCTGTTTATGTGAAATTGAATTTGAGATTTTGTATTGATATTATATTGTGTAAGAAATAGTTGTAATGTGTGATATTGTTATGAGAATTTAGTTACTTTTGCTTTAGGATTAGTTATTTCTGTCAGTGTAATACGTATGCAGTTTGGAATATAGTTGAAAGTAGCATTGCTGATAAAGTTGATTTCTTGTTCGTTTGGTTTCAGAACTTTTGCATTAGATTAGAATTGGTAAATCCCGTCAGTGTATTTTGTTGTGAAAAGTGTTATCTAAGTTTGGAAGTAGTGTCTGATAAGGTTTGGGTTTCGTTTTTGGAATTCATAGTGTAATTGTGTTGTAGTTTCGATTCGACAGTTTCCTTGTGATTGCAAAATTAGCAGTAAAAAAGATATATAATTTGTGAGAGGTTGTACGTAAAAATTATTTTCACTTATATCAAACATGCCGTTGAGTACCAAATTAAAGAAAGAGGAGTTGCGGATTATCGCTGAAGAGTTAGGGCTTTCCGTTCCTGATAATGTGAAAGTAATTCAGTTGAGAGAGATGATTGAGAAAAGTGAAGTGTTTAAAACACAAAATGAAGTAGTTCAGGGTCTAGTAGATCAAGTAAGAGCCGATACTCAGGCAAAGATAGTGCAAGAAAAGGAAAGAATAGAAAATGAATTGAAGTTAGAACTAGAAAGGTTAAAATTGAGTCAAATAGAGAAAGAAATAGAGTTATCAAATGTTAAAAAAGAGTCATTAAATAATACACAAAATACTGAAATCATGGATTCGAATTCATCAAGTGTTGAATTAGAAAGCTTAATAAAAAGTATCAAAACTTTAACTATCCCTGTACCATGTAAATCGGAATCCTTTAATTTATTTTTCAGCTCTTTGGAAAAAGCATTCCAAAATAAAAATGTTTCGGAAAATTTGAAAGCAGAAATTCTGTTGAATATTTTGGGTGAAAAAGTCAGTCATCTGCTGGTTTACATTAATCAAGAAGATTTAAATGATTATAATAAAATTAAAACTTTAGTTTTAAAGGAATTTGAACCCACCCCTCAGGAATGTTTAAATAACTTTAAAAAAGCTCAAAAATCCCCTGTTGAGAGTTTTGTTCAATTTGCATCCAGATTAAGTGCATCTTTTAACTACTATTGTCAGTTGCGTAAAGTGAAGGATTTCCAATCTCTATGCGAGCTTATAGTTTCTGATAAAATTTTTGAAACTCTTGATCGAGAATTAATGACTCATATTGCGGTAAAACAAGGTGAAAATTATTTTAAACCTCATGAACTCGGTCGAGAGTGCGACATTTTCTTATCATCGAAAAGTAAATGTAAAAGCGAGATAAATAATAAAATTGTGGCAGGGGATACAAAAAGAATTTTGGGAAATAAATCGCAATTTCTAAATTGGCGTTCAGATAAATCCGTTTCTAAAGTGTTTGTGTCAGAAGTAAAAAATTCAAAGTGTGTTATGTGTAAGAATAGTGCTAATCATCCTCTTTATAACTGCCCCCAATTTAAGAGACTTTCTGCAAGGGAAAGAGTTGATGTAGTTAAAAGAAATGCTTTGTGTTTCCGTTGTTTGCTACCACATAAAATTCGCGATTGTCGCTCTAATAGAAATTGTTTTGTGGCAGATCTCATAATCGAATGCTCCATTTTCCGCGAGAGGAAAATAGTACTAATAATTCACTGTTTGAAAATATTTCTATTCGTCAACCAGTTTATGACGAGGAAGTAGCGCCAAACCAAACGTTAAAGGAAACGGCGGATAATGCCCAATCAAAGATAGTTGCTACGAGTTATCAAAAGAGCCAAAGTAAGAATGTCCTTCTTAGTACTGTTCGTGCCTTGGTTAGAAATAAATATTCAGAGTTTGTGGAGGTTCGATGTTTATTGGACGTAGGAAGTCAATCTTGTTTATGTACGAAAGCTTGCGCAGAAAGACTGCAGTTGAAGTTGGAAAGAATAAATACTATTATTTCATGTGTGAATGACGCTACTATGGTGGTTAATAATTGTGTAAAAATCACGGTTACAAACAAGGATAGGAGCTTTGAGCGAGAACTGTCGATGTTAGTAGTAAACAAAATTACTGATGTTACTCCGAACAAGGTCATTGATTTAAATATGGAAGTATTAAGGTTTCCATCACTGGCTGATCCCAGTTTTAATATCCCAGGAAAGATAGACTTACTTTTAGGAGCTGAAGTATTTTATGAATTGTTGAGACCTGGACAATTTCGAGATTTGAATTCATCGTTGCTGTTTCAGAATACAGTTTTTGGTTATGTTGCTAGTGGTAGTGTAGATGAGGTGAGGGAGAACAAAGTTCATTGTGAGTTGATTTTAGACGTTGATTTGAATCGTACTATGAGAAAATTCTGGGAAGTTGAAAATGTGGATAATGAGGTCACTAAGAGTCAGGAGGCCTTGTTGTGCGAAGAGCATTTTGTAAAAACCCATAGAAGGAATGAGGAAGGTCGATATGTGCTTACAATGCCTTTGAGGGAGGACCCGTCTTGCTTGGGACATTCAAAGGAAATTGCGGTAAAAAGACTTAACTCGTTGTGGAATCGTCTGACGAGGGATTCAGAGTATTTGTCGTTATATTCAGATTTTATGAGAGAATATGAGGAGTTGGGTCACATGGAGAAGGTTAATGAGACAACTGAACCATCTTCCTCTTATTATATACCACACCATGGAATCTTTCGTCCAGAGAAGCCGACGATTAAACTTCGTGTTGTTTTTAATGCATCGTCTCCTACAACTAACGGCATTAGCTTAAATGACATTCTGATGAAAGGAGAAGTTATTGAGGACGTATTCACCATCATTACTGGTTTTCGGCGACACAAATTTGCCTTTACCGCCGATATAGAGAAAATGTATCGACAAATACTCATCGAATCAGACCAATGTGATCTTCTGAGAATTCTGTGGAAAACAAATTTTGACGATGAGCCTACCACGTATAAGTTAAAGACTATCACCTATGGGACGTCTTGTGCTCCCTTTCTTGCCATAAGAACTCTTAAACAATTGGCCATAGATGAGAATTCTAGATTTCCCTTGATGTCTGAAATTCTACTACATGACACATACATGGATGACATAGTCAGTGGCTCTTCAACGTTAAAGGCTGCCCAGGAGTTACAATGCCAACTTATTGGAGCTATGCAGTCAGCAGGACTGAAATTACACAAGTGGCATACCAATTTTGAGAAGTCTAGGCCATCAGAAGATGGTTATAAATTTTATAAAGAGGATGGAACAAAAACGTTGGGAGTTCGATGGAACTCTCACGAAGATTGTTTTTCTTTCCGAGTAGATGTCCAACCGAAACAGTCGTATACTAAACGAGAGGTACTGTCAACAATTGCCAGAATATTTGACCCGCTTGGCCTTCTGGGTCCAATAATAGCTAAGGCCAAAATTATCATGCAAGAACTTTGGCGCATGAACATCGATTGGAGCGATGTTCTTCCTGAATCGGAATATCGAGAATGGCATCGGTTTCTAATTGCTCTCAGAGCTTTAAATGAAATCTCGATTGACAGAAGAGTATTCCTTGACCAGCCAAGTAGTGTAGAGCTTCATTGCTTTGCAGACGCGTCAGAGCGTTGTTATGGAGCAGTGGTGTACTGCAAATCAAGTGATGAACAAGGCAATACTGAGATTAAGTTAGTTGCCAGTAAGTCAAGAGTAGCGCCGATTAAAAGCTTGACGATTCCCAGATTAGAATTGAGTGCTGCAGTCTTGTTGTCAAAACTTATGAAAAAACTTTTGACAGCAATCAAAACTACAGTAACTAGTGTCTACTATTGGTCGGACTCGACTATTGTGCTTTCGTGGCTGCAGAAGCAACCAATAGATTTAAAACAATTTGTCCAAAGCAGAGTAGCGACGATTCAAGAAATGACTAGTATTAACCAGTGGCATCATGTATCCTCGGAGCAAAATCCTTCTGACATCTTATCACGAGGAAAAGACCCAGAAAAACTTATGACTTGTGACTTATGGTGGAATGGACCAGAATTTCTTGATAATAATAGCTATCCTAATCAACCGGTTCCTGCATCAGAAGCTGATGAAGAGTTTATTGCTGAAATTAAGAACAATTCTAAGAACTTTAAAATTTTTAATATTATTGAAGGACATTTAATTTATGAATTAATTCAGATTAGTAATAATTATATGTCTATTTTACGTGTTCTTAGTTACATTTTTAGGGTTTGTGACAATGCTCGAAATCCACTTGGGCGTAATACAGGTCCTCTTACCAGCAGTGAGTTGAAAAAAGCTGAGAATTTCTTAATTAAAGCATTGCAGCATCAAGAGTTTGCTGCCGATATTCAAAACTTGCCACTCAAAGGAGTCGTTTCTCCAAACAGTATGTTAAAAAGCCTACACCCGGTTTTGGATGGTGATGGTATTTTGAGGGTTGGAGGCCGACTAGAAAATTCAAATTTAAGTTTTGTGTCAAAACACCCAGCTATCTTGCCAAAAGGTAATAAACTTACTATGATAATTTTAGAGTATTATCACAAGAAGCATTTGCATGTCGGGGCTTCAAATTTACTATGTATTGTTCGAGAAAAGTTTTGGCCCCTAAGTGGTCGTACAATGTGTCGTAAGGTAATTCACCAATGTATCCCATGTTTCAAATCAAAACCCATTGTGTCTAGTCAATTAATGGGCAGTTTACCTAGGGACCGAGTTTCAGCTGATTTCCCTTTCAATTGTACTAGTGTAGACCTTTGTGGTCCATTCATGATTAAATATAATCATCAACGGAAAAGTACATTACATAAGGTGTTTGTATGTGTATTTGTGTGTTTCGTAACAAAGGCTACCCATTTCGAGATTTTGTCAGACTTGACATCTGAGTGTTTTATAGCTTCGTTAAAAAGATTCATTTCCCGGAGAGGCAAATGTGCAAAATTATACTCTGACAATGCAACAAATTTTAAGGGAGCCAATAACCTAATTAAGAAGTTTCTTGAGTTGGTGAAAAATCCCGATGAAATTCTGGCTAATTATTTGGTTGCAGAAGGAATAGATTGGAAATTCAACCCTCCAAGAGCACCTCATTTTGGTGGGCTTTGGGAGGCTGCTGTCAAATCGTTCAAATTTCATTTTCTTAGAGTTTCGAGGGGATCTAATTTAACATTTGAGGAATTCCTAACATTAACAATCCAAATCGAGTCAATTTTGAATTCGCGCCCACTCTATCCATTATCAGCCGATGCAGATGATTTTGGAGTTCTAACACCTGCTCATTTCCTGATCAATAGACCGATGAATTCAATTATCGAACCTGATTTAACTAGTTTTAAAGAACATCAACTAAAAAAATGGCAACGAGTTACGAAATTAGTTCAGCAAATTTGGAAAAAATGGCACTGGAGTTACCTGAACGAATTACAGCAAAGAAACAAATGGGTATTCGAGAAAGAAAATGTTCAGGTAGGGGATCTCGTGTTGCTAGTAGAAGACAACTTGCCTACTCATAAGTGGGCTCTGGGTAGAATCAAAGAAATCTATTGTGGGGGAGATAAAAAAATTAGAGTGGTTCAGGTTAAGACCCAATTTGGCACGTTTAAAAGGGCAGTGAGTAGGGTATGTGTATTGCCCATGCCGAAATGACTAATGTAAAAACATTGGAGAAAGGTGTGGATTGCAGTTCAAATAATTTTATTAATTTCTTAAAAATTTTATTTGTAATATTATGTATTTGGTTGAATGTTTGAAACATGTCAACGGGGGGAGAATGTTCACGCGCATTTCTCCATCTTGCTCAATTTCGTGACTCAATGCAATTACGTGTCGCGAGCTGTATATATATTTTTTTCTGTGTTGTTCTATCAATTTATAATTGTGTTTTAATAAAGATGCTTGTTTTTTAAATTGGTGTGATTTTATTTGAGGAGTATTATTTTAGAGATCCTTAATCCAATGAATGTGTTATGAGGAATATTAATATGGTCCGTCGATGTGTTGAGTGAAGAAATAACATTTTGAATTAACACCCAGTGATTAAAATCTGATTCGTAATCTGAAACTCCACCAGTATTCCAGCATGGACCATAGCAATTTTATGATAAAATTTCATCAGATAATCACGAAATTCGCTTGCTTCGTTTAAATTTTTAAGAAATATCGTAAATAGTCTTTTTTTTTAAAAAGATTATTAGCTGCAATCGTAAAAACCGCGTTATCTATCGAACTTAGTAGACAATAAATGTTGATACTTTGCATGACCTTGTCAAAGGTTATGCTTTGCCTATAAACGCAATGGAATTCGTAAGTGCTTAATATAAAATTTTTAGAATTAAAAAATTCTTATAGAACAAATTTAAATTACAGTTCATGCACTCAATTTCAAATCATTTAAATGTTCAATTTCTTTTTATTTCATCTGACGTAAGGGAAGGTTGTGGAAATAACAAGCATACAAAAGTTCTTGTGTACAATTTAATTTTTTAAATTAAATCTTGCTTTAACATATCTTGGCTAATGCTTGAAATAAATCATACAAGTCAATCAATTTCCAAATAAAACAAACTGTATTTATATTTTTAGTGAAGGAATTGCTAATATATGGCATTCGAGACCAATGAGTTAAGACTAAATTATCAACAGGCAATAAAGAAATTTCATGAAATGTCTTATAGATTAAGCATTTGAAAAGAAATCGAAATTCAAAATTAATAAATGTAGTTAGTACCAAAAGCAAAAATTTTGATTAGCACAAAAATATTGTTTTTAAAACACGCTAAACATATTCGCACTAAGGACCTCTTTACACTAACTCTTCTGAACTAATTAGAAGTTTTCAAGAAAGTTCTTCAACAGATTCAGATTTAGATAAATTCACCCTATCAAAAAATACTGCTTATTTTGACACTTTAAAACAAAAAAAAAATGATTGGCGATTTATTTTTTTTTCCATTTGCTTTATTTACTACATTTAATTTTAAATTAATTACAGCTAGAACATCAATAATTAAATAAATTTTAATAATTTCAAAACTCTTATAACCTAAATGAGTGCAGCTTGCAAATATAAACAATCTTCAATCCATTTTAAACATAATACTTATATCACAATATTTAATTTTGAAAAACAATAGAATAAGAATTTGATCTGAAGTATTTTGTAAAATCAATTATCTCTTGAAATGTATGTTTTCATTAGGTTCATAAATACTTAAATTGTGTTTAGACATCGGATCATTTTATTACAATCCTCACTTTCAAAGTTTACATAGGTTGATAAAATAGCGATAATGTGTTTTAGAAATACCGTGGTCTGTAAAAATTCTGAAATATTTCAGTCTACTTATTAACTTGGGTGAACCGTAGTTTAGCCCTCCCCCTGCTCTTCGCCAAGATAACGATAACGCCCCAAAACTGGCGTTTTCTCTAATCTAGTAACCCTATTATCTTTTGCCTTTACTATGAACTATGATTATAATTGGCAAAAATATGGCGCAAGACCGTGGTTGGCGAGTTGGCGATTTTTGAACATTGCGCCAAGCGGTCAAACTCCGATCGTACCATCAACTATCAAACGCTATTCATTCCGATAATGGGATATCTGTCTATCTCAACTCTATTACTAAAGGGGTTCTTTCCTCTTTAGTTTTGAGTAACAAATAAACATTAGAATCATTACACTCAAATCTTTTAAATTAAATCACCTAATTTTAAATCACAGAATGCTAAATCTTCAAGGATTGCCTCAAAACTTCATTCAGCAAATTTAATAAGGTTCATCTTATCCAGGGATTTTTAAATAGCAGTAGCGCTAAAAAAAAGTTTTTTAGCACTGCAACAAAATATTTGATGCTAAATCTGAAAGGAAATAGTGCTCAAGTAATGTAGCGATACCTCAACCAGTAAATAGGATAGTCGCCGGGAAAAAAAGGAACCTCCCAGTTTTAATCTTCTCTCAATCATTGTATATGAAAATTAAAAATGCCATTTAATATAAGCTAACAGATTCTGTCCCTAAAGCGTTCATAAAGGATTTTCTGCATATTGAAATTTCTTATAGTGATACACTTTTTTTTTTTTGTTGGGGATATGTTTTGGAAGCAAAATTACCAGCAGAACGATTTCTGATAAATATATCATGATTGCATTGGGAGATATATGGCATTTTATATTAAAGCATCGTGTTCTGTATTTAAATGTAAAAGATTTAGATATTTTCTGGAAGTCATGATCCTACTTAAAGTTACAATCCATCTGAATGATACCTTTATTATGATTTGAGGCAAACGGTGATAAAATAAAGCTGAGTGTCTCTTTTTTTCCGTAGTTTTATGTGATAAAACATGTGATACGATTATGGTACTGTATGTAGAATCAAAACAGTTGTTGCATTAAATATGTTGATATTTAAATAACCTACGGAGTATTTGAAAGCTATGTCGATTTTGTTATATTCTTCTTGGAATATTTCTGTTTGTGCAGCATTTACCATTACTCTATTGTAAAATTCCATCTGTTCCATAAGTAATAGTCAAAATTTTCTTATGCCGAAACATGGCCACAGAAGCAAATTTGTTAATTATATCCCTAAAAGGCTCGAGTTGAAACAAAACTAAAAATTTTCGAATATAATCATTATCTTCAGTTACTGCTAACTTAACTGTTTCCATTGCTTCAGAACATCTAGACTTTTTGCATCTTTCCTTTATGTGTTTCCTTTCCAAGAAAGCATAACTGGAAAACAATGGGGAATTTCCCTAAAAGAGCATATATTTACAAAAAGGAAGATTTCATTGAAAACCATGACTGAGACATAATTATAGATAGCCTTTTTTTACTTGAATTACCCAACAGTTTGTAAGCATTAACGGTTTATTACTAAAACGATGTTTGTCGTTATATTACCATCACTGTAGATGGCAATTTCGACTTCTCAAACAACATTCATTAAATTATATATGGCACTTTTATTTCTTCTTTTTCATCTCTTCAAAATTACTCGAGGTTATTACAAAAAGTTAATAAAATTGCTCTTCATCATAATATCTCGAATAATAAATTTATCAAGACATAAAAATTACTTAAAATAAGTGAACTTGGACAAAAACTTGAACCTTATGATAACAAGTTAATCAAGGCCCTCATTCCTCCACCTTTAGTGGGCATTCAATATTTATTATTTCTCTACTTGCAACTTCTTATCAAAAAGACCAGATCTTATTTCATTTGGGAAGAATTTCTTCTGCTTCTTTTTTATAACGATAATACTTTTTCTGTAATATAATAAAGAAAAAGATCATTCTTGTATCTTTCATTATGTTTCAATCAGCAGCCAATAGTAAACTAATCCCATATTTTTATGTCTTTAATTTTAGCAAGCCACTTGATCTGTTAAGATGGTTTGTATACAATGTTACTTTTTGTGGGAAGCAAATTCCCAGATAAGTCTTGGGCATTCTAAGTGAATCAAAAAGAAATTCTTCTCAGAAAATTGGAAAGTTTTCTTTTACATCTAAGTTACTTTCTGGCAATATAAATTGATGATGATGGAAATAGTAAAAATTAAGGAACGAAAATCATCTTTTAGCCCCTAATTTCTAAGATATTGCAACTATCGAAAAGTTTTAAATACAAAAGTTGTTCATCTTTAAAAGGCGCTATTATTCTAAAAAGTTAGCAAGTCTTAGAAGTTAAAACTATTATTCTAAGTATATTAACACATTAAAGACGGAAGTCTTAGTACTACGATTTGATCTGCGTTACCTAGCATACTTCCGTCAAGATTCCCCGCCTTTCATGTGTTAAGAAATATATAGCAAAATGAAAATCTCCACATCCATCACCACTCCCATTGAGCTGTATGAGCCATTTGCAAACTTATCCGAGAGTTTTGCCTTTCTAACAACATATTCCAAGTCAATTAAAATCCATTTAGTAATCCTGCTCACAAGATAACGTAGTCAAAGCGCTATATGCATGTATATTTCAGTTAATTTTTTTTAATGGAGGGTGGTTTGTGGTTCAAGAGACCATGATCGGTGAAGAACTGAAACTTTTTTCCCTAAATCTGGTCAAGAGAACCATTGCAATAGTTAGTCTTACTATAGGAATCTACCTTAAAATCGATTTCTGATCATAGGAAAACTGAGCCATATTCGAAAATTACGATATGTTAAGCTTTCCTACATTCTTCACCTCGATCTTTCTTCGATCTTTCGCCGCTAAAATGAATTTCGCTCGTTTGACAACTCACCATAAGTAATAACAATAGTATTTTAATGAGATGATTCTTTCAAAAAAATTATATGTTGCTTAAATTTGGCACTTTTTAAGAAATTAATGGATAAAAGAAAATAGCTTGTGCCGTTATAACACTGAAAATCTTCAATGTGAAACTATTATCGAAACTCATTACAATCCATGCCGATAATATGATAGGTTTTATACGTAAAATAAGATCCACTTTAAAACCCACATCTTTCAGCAGCATCTCAACGTACTCTGCATCCGCGTTCAATAGGTTACTTCTTATATTCTTCATCTCCAAAGGAATTTGTGCCGCACTCATGCTGACCCCGGTTATCAGTGCTGGACCCTAAAAGATAAAGAACCGCTTTAACGCCAGCGATAGGCTTCCCACTTTTGAAGGCAATAATATGCAAAACATCAAACGATATGGAAAAGATGGTTCCCAACAAGCTGAAGAATATTATAGCTGAGAAGATGCTTTGAAAATTTTCGATACATTTTGTTATCTCACAGTACTTGGATATGAGAATGCGTATCTTGTGCCGAGAAGGTTCAGCAACAAGACTCTCTGTCAGATTTTTGCAATTCCTCAGAAGATGTAAAAACAAGCAACAAGTGGAGGAATACGTCAAAGCAATAACTGTTGTGAGACCATCAAAATACAACCAATTTGTAACAAATTTAATATATGTCATTAGAGATTGTTCTTGTTGTAAAGGTTTGGTTAGCCACACTGCTAACGAGTGTAACAGCGCATATGTTATCATTATCAGGAGTGTAATATTGATAAATTTTCTAAAAGGCCTCTTAAATTTCGGATCGGCATTTCTAAAGATGGTCAATGTGAAAAATAGTTATATAAGTCATTTCTATTACAGAATACTGATATCCATATAAAAACTCGATTGATTGTAAGTATTGCATTTAATACTATCCGGTAGTCGAAAATTGTATACCTTTGCCAACTTAAATATGAGCAAAAGAAGAAATTTGTGAAAAATAGAGAAGGGAAAATATATTTTCTCATGCAATGTGTCAGAAACTTCCATTTCCTTTGCTTTGATGCTCTAAAGAAATTTATTCCCGTGACAGTCCAAGCAATCCATAATCATCCATAACACGGTACCTCGGAAAATTTATTGCATAGGGGACTAGACTCTAAATATTTGAGATTAGATTGAATTTCTTTTTCTGGAATTTTTTTAGAAATATAGACAGTGGCATGTTAGAATGATTCAAGTTATGTATTGAAACATTGTTGACAAACCGATCAATTGAAATATGGTTGAAATACAAACCAGATTAATAAATTATTGTAAAATATTCCAAAAATCGTTGGTAAGATCTTAGCTTACCAATTAAAGGTTGGAATCTTAAACTATCAAAAATCTGTTTGGTCGATATTTGTATTAAATCAACCTCTGAAGGTCAAATGTAATGGCGTTGTGTTGAGAAATGAATCGCGCCAGTTGTTGAATTCGTCATCTTACCACTGCAAAATTAAAACATCACCCTCATGTATTTTCAACATCATACACAATTTAACACAATTTTCCTATAGGCAGACGCAGCAAGAAATCGCCAAATAATGTAGAATTTCGCAAATTTCTTACATTTGTCATTCGTTTCGCTCCGTGACTTGGCTCGCGTTTGGATCTCATTGGCGACATTTGCACCTGGATAAAGGAAAAGTACCAATTCTAACTACCGATTTGCAACTTTATACACCATTTTTTATGTTACAATCAACTTATGTTTCAATCGATAAGTCTGCCTTTTTGAAACCGTTCTTCACTTTAAAATGTAAAATTATGAGAGCTTTGTGCATATAATTTTTGCGACTACCTACTACCCTTTTAATGTTTTATTTAAAAAAGTAAAAACAAAGATGTTGATCCATATGTACTCCAAATTCGCATGTCAATTTATATTTTTAATCATTTTAACCATCTCTTCTCTATCACTTTAAGAAAAAAGCTCTCCTGCTTTGGATTTTCATTGATCTAAAATCTTTTAGAAGAATACAATCATCTATCGGGAAATGATTGATTGATCTTAAGTGAAATTATTTTAAAAATATATGAGCGATGTTAGCTACAAATGCAAAGATGATAAAATGTGAGAAATAAAAAAGCAACACGAAACTGCTCAATTTTAAGAAAGGTATATAAGGATTTTCGTTTGATTGAATTATTGTTAACAATTTTTATATAAATTTCAATGTTTGCTCAAAAAAGGATATGAAAAAATCTGTTACATTGAGCAATATCAGTTCCAAGACACGATCAATACGATCGAAACTGCAACACGTGTAAATTGAATCGTAATATATATCTATAACATATCCCAAAGATTGAACTCCTAGCCGATCCAAGCTTCTCATAGTTGTATGTGTGTTCCAGATGTTACGCAAAGGTATTATTATTTACTACTATTCGACACATGTTATAAAAAATTAATACTGATTTATAGTATTCACATATATATAAGTCAAAAGATAGAAGTAATGACAAAAATAACTTTGGTTGAATTTAGAAAACTTAAAATGTGAACATTTGAATGTTGTAAAATTGGATTTAGGCTACTTGATTTCCAATCCTCATCATATAACCTTATTTTTTTTAAATATCAATTTTTATCTTATTTATCGAAATAGTATCCAAACTTTTTAGTATTGTGTCCTCTTTTGCTTCATCATCATCGTTTCACACCTTCATGGCAACTGTTATTTGCATTTTTAAATATTTATACAACTTACATTTAATGTTTAAATTTTATTATAAATTGATATAAATATTTTAATTCCATGAGTATGGCACAGCTTCAAAAGATGATTTTTATGCTATAAAAGAAAAACAAAAACTTTAATTATAAATTTTTTTTACAATTTTTAAAAATCAATATTAAAGCAGCTCTAAAGAAATAAAATAAAAGCTTGTCCTTTATATCAGAGGTCAATATTTTCTGCAGTATTGACAGCTATGACTAAAGAATTCAAGGGAATTTAGTTCAGTTAAATTAATACTCCGTTATACTAGGGCTATTTGGGAGGGGTACATCACAATTTTGAACCGAGGTCAGATGACGAGGACGACACCTGAGCTAACATCCCCTTCTCCACACCATACCAGGGAAGGACATTTGGCCTGACGGATTTAACGTGCAACAGCTCCCCTTCCACGACGGTTCTTCGGTGGAATCGGGTCTCGAGTCTGAAATCGCTTCCTAAGCCCAGAAACTTTACCTCCAGGCCACCACGACCCTCGAGAATTCGAGAAAACTCGATCGCAATAGTTAAAAATAGTAGGAATTTTTAAAAAGTAGCAAACAATACAATAATAGATATTGATGTAAAACATTTAAATGACAATTGAAGAGCAACGTTTGCACTAGATGTAATATCTTACATGCGGGAAAGATAGGCGGAGACAAAGTTCACGTAGTCCAGAGGATCGTAATATTAATTAATCATATCTACGTTGAATTTCAAACCGTATGTTATTTATTTCTGTATTTGCATTTCGCAGCACTCGCAAATTTGTAGAATTTTGCTTAACCCATACTCCGCACATTCATTAGAATTTTTTTAACTATATGCAGTTCTAATAGAGCCAAAATTTCTTTTATTTATTACTTCTAATACTATTTTTCCTCCCGAATTCATTTCCACATATTTTCCACACCCTGTACATGAAATTCATTCTTCAGTAGTTCTAGCTGCAAATGCAAGTAAGACTTCCAATGGATTTTATTGTAATCCTACAATTACTTAATCTAACAAAATTTAAAATGCTATTAAAATTCGTTAATTAATTTTTACAAAGATACTATTATGGATTTATTTTTATTTCAGAACCAAGAGATGAATTCCTGATTTAGCGTAAAAGAATTAGTCTCGATTTAGAAAATATACTATGTAAATACATATTCATAGCAGTTTTGATTAATAGAATATTTCAGCTCTCGCGAAATTCGTAAAGCAACAATTTGGTGCGTAATGTGATAATTTAATTAAATGCTATGCTTTCATTATCACCTGAATAGTTTTGAACTCTGGTTGCTTCCATCCAATCTATTTCTATCCCAAAACAAACTTTATGACCACTGGTCAACTGGTGCAAATGCATTGAGAGAGTTGAGATTATCCGTAATTTTGATACGCATTTAATCAAACTGTTATCCGTGATTCTGTCATCAGTTTCTACACCGAAATGCTACTCAGACATAAATAGATTGATCTCGATGCTCTCAAGCGGTGAATCTTGATTCATTTTCCGCTTTAACAGATATCAAAAGCCGTGTTTGCAGATCATTCATGAATATACAGTAGTGTCCGATATTCAGCCATCTGATATTCCAATTTTAGCTGACATCGTTCTGAATTAATTAAAATCGTAAATTAAAAAACGTATTTAGGGTACAAAGAACAGCAATTTTCATTTATTTCATTACTTGTGAATATTTATTTCATTATTTTTAAACGTCAGATTTGACATGTAACGAATAGGCGACAATGCAGTTAATATAGAATTGTAGCGGTTACATAATTCTATTATCTTCTCTTTGAGTACAACAGATGGCGTTACCTTATTAACCTCAAGATATAGCTCCCATGATCTTTCTTGGGGGTCATTATTAGATAGTATTCTGAATGTCATGTTTAATGACTGTTAATTAAATTACTGTTCCTGAAACTCGTCCATTATTTTTATCTACCTCATAATGAAATTATAAAGGCTCTCGTCCCTCTACAGTATAAAAAAATCAAAGCTTATCTAATTCTTGAGGCAGCAAATTATTAATTACTACTGAAACAATAATTAGTTTTTGGTTAATTTTTTGTATATACTCTTGCGTTTTAGAAACTAAAATTTTATTTCTGTTTTTCTATACCATTGTTACTTTAAGCAAAAACAATCATCAATTTCCTCAAAGATTTTGAACTTTTCTTCAAATGTCAATGATTTATGGCGGGCCATTACTTTAATACATTAATAAAATCAAATTTTGAAGGTAGCTTGACCCGTTTGAAACGAATGGTGTTTAACCTACGAATGAAATGATTCGATAACGACAGCTCGATGAAAAAGGTAAACCCCTAACCCTCCTTTTGAAATCAATGAATTATATCCTTGCTATTCGGAATGATCCAAGCATCCTCAAAGATACCTTCCATTCAATTGTGATTTAAGACCTGGAGTTTTCAGACATTACAAAACGATTTGAGAATTTTCTCCTGACTGATGAATCCAGTATAAATTTAACTAGACTAGTCAAAATTTACTAAATCATTTAAATATGTATCAAAAAATGGCATAATACTTCACAATTCTTTAAAACAGAACTTCGGAGTTTGTATGGCATCAAAGTTAAAATACATCTCGAAGATTTGAAGTAATAAAAGAAAGGAGAAAATTTACTACAAGACTTAATTCCAAAAACGGAGAAACGTTTCAACAAGACATTGACATTTCAACAACAACATTTCAACATTACTAAGAAACATTTCAATAATAGCTAACAGATACGAAGTATTATAACAGGAATAATTTTTTGAATGATATGTTCCTTCTTGAAAGACTGTGATTACAAGTATAAATTGCTCAGAATGTACAAATGAACATTCTATTGCCTTTGCACTTAAAAATTTGCATTTAAAAAACACAGAAACCCTTTCAAAACAGTATTTAAAAATGAGAGATTATCAGTTATGTGGTTTTTAACAATTTTCAAAAGTTTGAATTTATAATCACGGATTTAAAGAACGAGTAATTAGTGTGATCACATGAATCAAGTATGTATACAATATATATAACTTAGTGCATAATAGAACAACCAGAACAAACTTTTTTGACGTCCCCATTCCTATTTTGTGATCATTCCGATTAAAATAAAAATGAAAAACTCAACAAATTATGTTTTACTGTTTCAAAAATTCCTTTTTACATTAAATTTAGAATTCAATTCATCTTTTTTCTCATTAATATTTCAAGTTAGGAATGCAGAGCAATTCCTAATTTAAATCATTTGAGAATTGTCATTCTAAAACGTTTTTATTGGATTTAATAATTTCGCTAATGAAATATTCCATCTAGGAAAAAGAAAGAGCTCTATGCATTATTCTCTGACTTTCAGAGAATATACCACGTAAATGAAAGATTAAATTATATATATTACTTCAGAACTTCTCTTTTCCATGAGCTGCTGAGTTCTCGTCATGTCTGAATAAGTTTTATGAGTCTGAATAAGTTTATTTTTACTAAGCTATCATATTAAATATACTTTTTTTATTCTAGAATTTTTTTTAAGTACTCGGTAAATTTCTAACAAACATTAGATTTCAAAGAAGTGAAAAACATTAGGGTTTTTTTTGTTGTTGTTGTTGTAATTATCTTACAAAACATTTCGCACATGCTGGAATGTTTTAATACATAGATAATCGATTTTCTCGTATTTTTATGCATGAATAAGGGTTTCTTATTTAGTTTTGTAATAAGCATAAATTAAAAAAATCAACTATACATTTTGAAAGTCTTAAGATTGAGTGTTTAGATTTAAATTTTCATATAGCTCTACATCTTGTAGGCAGGTGTAAATTATGAAAATTTCATTTATATACGCTTTGGTATGTTTAAATTACGTTTTAAAGTCACAGAAAAACAAGACATTTTTCAGTTATCCAGTTCACACCTTCCAAACATATATACCCACAAAGAGTTGGCAGCTTTGCAAATTTGATCCATGATTCGACATAGGTCTGCAAGTTCGATGATAAAAGCATATCTCATTTTACATTAATTAATTCCTTTGTATACGTACAAATAGACAAGCATCTTTTTCATAGATAATGTTAGATAGGGATCTGCAATTTTAATTTTTTAAACCACATATTAAAATTTATTTGATAAATTCGTACCAGTTTTTTATAAACATGTTCATAAACAAATAAAATTCTAGAGCTTTTCAAATCGTATTCCAAGACGTCTCTAATGTGGATATTCGTCAAAATTCAAAGTCAAATTGTTTATATTATGTATTATATTATATCCACTTTCTTTACTTAATTAATTCAAGACAAGCTTTGTAAAATTGCTGAATCGGCTGGAAGCCAACGTCCACATGCTCCGCCTGAAGGGCTAGAAAAATGTCCAATAAGCAAATTCTTTTTTTAAAAATATCTCTGTGTCTCCCCCCCTGCTTTGCAATTAACATCTGCAGAAATACCCATGACAATTTTAATAATATAGAGCACTGTAAATAATATTTTCCCTATCAAAATATGGTATATAAGACGAGGGAAAAATAATTTCATTTATTTTTATTAATTCTGATTGTCTACTCTGCGTGACGGGCTTGCTTGTCAGCGGCTTCTTGTAAATATAAAATATATTTTTCCAGGAAAAATTAAAGTGGTGTTGAAAAATTTTTTTAAAAAAAAACCTCTCTTCTATGTTTTAGACCATAACTCTGCCTTCTGTTTCCAAAATTTTAAATATCTATTCCAACTAATCTATCTACCTATTCTTTCTTCCTATCATATAACTTCAACAAAAAAATTTAACCAATAAAACATTAAAAAATGTTCCATTTTCTAAATCTAAAATTATTTTATTCACTATTACTCAGCTAATGAATATTTTTAAATATTGCTTCAAATAATGAAACTTATCAAAGAACAAGAAGCAAAAATATTAAATGAAGCATTTGCATTAGTATTTTCAAATGAAAAATTTATAATGTATAGTCAAGATAAGGATTTTAAGTGAACGAAAATACAGAATTCTGAAATATTCTTTTTATTATTATTATTGCCATTTCTCTAACTCTTAAAATTGGAAATCAATCTACAATTTCAATCATATTTTATTTCAAACTATTTTCTCCATATTTTTTTTAATTTTCCTGAAGTTTTTATTACATTAATGCATGCTTGAAGTAAAAGATCACTAAATTGCTCGTGAAAGGTCAAGGGAAAAAATGCATCACTTTTCTAAATTACCGAAACAGCAAACTTTAGAATGAGGCTTGTATAGACATTTATACAAAATATTAGATAAAAGTAGATATATTTCTCTACCTTTGATATAGAGAAAATTCCAAAGTTATTGTTGAAAATACAATATAAAAGACAAAAGAAATAAAAGAAAATGCTTTTTAGGATAATTAAAGTAGAACTGTAACATAGTTTCTACACCACAATAAATGTTCAAACTTGCTACCTTTCAAGACAAACGATTTTTAAACTGAGTTTGTAAGTTATTTTCTAGAACATCGAATCGGAAATGGATTACGTGATGTTTCAAGCGACTATATTTTGCAAGTTGTCCATATAAGCTCTATATTTGATATAACTCCAAACAAACAAAAACTCCAAAAATTCGTCTTTTTCAGAATAAAAACCATGGTTGCAGTTCGTTCTTTCTTTGCTACTGATTACTGTTATTGCTTTACACTGTGTATTCCTTATACAGATTGACCATTCCCAGCGTGTGAGATAGGTGAATAATATTTTACATTATAATTTTTTTATCGGAAACTTTAAAAAAAATGTTTATTTAGGCGTGTATTGGCCCTTCTTCGAATGCTGATAAGACCACCAAAAAAATTATTCAACAATTATCTTCTATTTATAAAAACATTGAAATACCATCAACATTATGAGAAGCGGTGGATGTCTCAGTCAGCTCCTCCCCCCCCCCCCCCCCAAAAAAAGGAATCGGAACATAAAATTGCATTGATTATACTAAAAGGAACTACCTATTATTATAAATTCAAAATTACTGTATTATTGTTGCGATTTAAATTGAAAATAATAACTAAATATCATAAAATTTTATGTAAAACCGTAAAGGAAATGTCTATTTTTCCATTGCTTGATTAAAAAGTTCACAGAAACAAAACAGAATTCTAAAAACGTCGCTAAACCAATGAATTGGGACGCATAGCGCACTAAAAGAATCAAACAAGTAACATGTAAAATGTATAATAAATAAATGATTGCAACAAAGATCATATTAAAATTGGATGAAAAATTATATTATCGATATGATGAAATATTTCTTTCATAGCATTCGAAGATATTTCCTAATTATTTTCTATGTTTCATCATATACTATTGATCAATTTATGATTTAAATCTATTTTTATTTCAACTGAAAAACATACAAAATTATGCATAATAAAATATTTAGTCAATCTAATTAATACCGGTTGGTTTCGGGGTTTTCTTTGGTGTTGGCTTTTGTTAATGAGGTCACAATTCACTACATGTCTTAATCAAGCTGGAATCTGAAATATTGTCAGCTTATTTATAAGATTTGCAACAGCACATAGCAAAAGATAAAAAATAAAAGCTTTGATATGTTATAGAATTCAAGCAGTCCATATCAAAACTTTATGTAAAGGTAATAACGTCTACACAAATGGTAAGTTGAAACAAAATGAATATAGGAGGCAAAATAAAATATTGTTTTAATTTCGCAGCAGTCGTGCTAGTCGCAACCATAAATACCACAACTTCTCGTAATGAGACAGCGTCGAAGTTATTTTTCTTTGATAAATATGAAAAAAACAAAACTTTCATGCTATACTTTCTTTAGAGAATAGACTTAAGGTATGAAAAACATTACGAATCGTAACTCCTTAAAAGATATGATATTCCACATTAGGACTAGACTTTGAAAAATACAGCATTCGTATGAAAGCTAGAAAATTCTTCGAAAATTAGAATCTAAATTACCTTAATTTAAATTTAATTTATTAAATCAGTTGATGATGGTTTTTAGCATCTCAAGGGATTGTAAAAAAAGAGATTCAAAGCGAGAATTTTTTTTTCCGAAAACAAGAAAAATTTCATAGTACAGAGATGAAAAGCAAAAAAAGTGTTTAGAAAAAGAACTTTAACTCATTTTCACATTTGATCTAAAATCTGCTATATGCCTTTATATTGTGTTTTGAAGCAATAAATGTGTGCAAAATTTCATCGATCTAACATGTATTTTTGAGATATTTAGGACTAACTTGCGTCGTTTCCAACTCTAATACCAGTCATGACTTATAATATGAATTTTACAGTGGTTTCCAATTTTAAAAGTTTTTAAAATGCACTATTATATATTATTAATGCATATTTTATAATTCAAAGGGTTATGCAGTTTAAAACAGAAGGAAGTCAGTTCTAAATATTGAATTATTTACAAAAATAGATAGATTTGAACAATTGCCTTACGAATATACTTGTGTTTAAGTTATTAAAGCTCAGACTCTTTCGTAAATAATTCGAATTTCTCATAAAAAGAACTCATATAAACTGACCGTGCTTACCTTGTGGTCTAATACAAGGCTGTTACCTCAGAGTTAAATTTTAGCTTAATGTCACCTCCATAAAGCACCTCCTTAGAGCTCCAATAAAAAATAACTATGCCACACATAGGGCTTATTATTTGCAATAAAATTAATATAATTCACAATTAATAATAAATAAAATTGGGATCAAACAAATATCGAGCATATAAATATGACTTCATTTTTTAAATTAAAAAAAAATTTCGTTTATGAAAAACTTAAACATGGATTCATTCAGAACAATTTCTCAAAAATTGCAACGCGTGTCCATCTTCAAAAGAACAAACGAATTCCACGAAAAAAAGGGTATTTGTTTAGTTTCAATCTAGTTATATCCATTTTCAGTGCTTGCGGGGAAACAAAACTACCATGTAGAAAAGATTGTCTGCGTGGAGGGAAGCAAATAATAGTTTGAAGAAGGAGCATTTGGAGAATAAAACAAAGGAGAAACACATCCTAAAAATGATTCTGATGTTTATTTTATTGCTCTGTCAACATGTAAATAAACATCAACGTGTCAAAAAGCAATCTTCTCAAGTTTTCTTGGCCATACTCTGAACGTTTCTCCTTCAATACTTCATGTTCAGTTATTATTCATGTTTTTCAGTGATGATCCCACTAAACAGTACTTCTAAATTTGCATTTATTTTTTAGTGATTTGCCATGTTCCTTGTCATGTATGCTGAAATCATTATTTTTAAACCACCAAAACGACTCTTTACAAGTTGTATTCAATGGACATGACACAGACATAACAAATATTCAACAACAACTGAAGTGTTTTGGAATGAAATAATGCAATATAACTTCCCCCAAATGCTATGTGTGTGTGCGCGCTCGTGTGCGTGTGCATGTACGCGTGCGTCTGTGTGTATACATACTTGTGTGCATCTGTGTGTGCCTCTGAATTTGTACATGCAAGCGCGTGTACGTACATACGTAGTGTGCATAATTTTTCGACTGTTGATTCATTTCTTATGTATCCTTCCATCGAATGTAATTGGCTAGAATAATAGTACTCGCTAAATATTGTTACGGATTTCCTATATTAATCCATTGGGTTTTTTTTACCTCGTAGTATATTATAGTGGTTGTGTATGGTGTTAGATGATGATGAACACACAGAGCAATGGTCAGTCCTTTAGTTGACGAACACAACACAGACGTTTATTTACAGGAACAGGACAGGACACAGACGACAAATATTCACAACACAAATATGTACAGGTGATAGCTATTTACAGTCGAGACATACACACAACACACTGCAGATAGTAGTCCACAGGCAGAAATTCTGTAGTGACAATTGTCCACAGAGCGGCTAGACAGGATTCAGCCGGAGAGGGAATCTTTAAGGGATTCGCTTTACACCTCCTGGGTCTCTCCAGAACAGGCTGATCTATTCCTTTGTCTCTTCTTGCCTCTGCTGTCGACTTACTACTTCGCACAACGGGACTACTTCTCAATTCGGGACAGCTCCGTTCCCGACGACGACACAACGGGCTACGACACAGGCTTCGTCAGTATATGCCACACAGGGATTAGCAGTCCTCCGTTCAGGACTCCACAGATCAAGACCTCTATCTCTTAGGACTTCTCGATAAACTCCACAGCGCTACTTGTCTTCGTTGAACACCAGGCCGTACAGCTTCGGCTTATCTCCACTGCCGCACTTCGGCTTGACTCCACTGGATTCTTCCTCCTTTCCCCTTTTCTCCGCTGCTTCACTCACTGACTTATATATACTGGTGGTAGGCGGGGCTAACGTTTTCTGGACCAATCAGGAGCGTTCTAGCTGGATCTCGGCTCCTAGTGGACGGATCGGGAAAATTCTCGATGTTTCGGGAACCTTCCATTTTGTCGCCAAAGTCGCCAAATTCGTCGCCAAGTCGCCAAATGGTCGCCAAGTTTGTCGCCAAGCCTTGGGACCTCTGACGTCACACCCATTCACTACTCAATACATATTGTTGTAAAACTCTCTTCCTTACGACGACAGTATTTTGCGGGAAAGCAAAATCACACGTTCGTAACAATATTAATTACAAATTTTATAGTAGTTGAAAACAGTAATGCATTCAATAAGGAATTGAGGCTGAATACACTACTCATTCAATTTCAAAGTTCTTTAGAATAAAGCATTGTGTATTAATACTCCTCACTGCTGAATACGTGCAATAAATGGAAGTGATCGAATTAACATCAGTCTCATAAAACCATGAATGCAAATTAAAAATATATATAATAATGGGGTTTAATAAAGTTATGTGGTGTCTGCTGTTTGGCCTAACCATGGAGACCAGGCTATTTGAAAAAAAATAATCTTGTAGTTTCTTTTGGAGAGAACCATTATTTAAACATCAAAATGCTTACAACATGGCCAAAATATAAGTGATGGGTATGTATGTAAATAAAATTATAGTGACTAATTTTAATAATAAAGAAGTTCACTTTAGATGTCACTTTAAAGTCAAGTGATGTATCATAAAATTTTGATTGAAAATAACAAATATATGCAAAGAACATATCTACAATGCCTAAGGAGGCAAAAGTACGCTATTCAACAATACAAAATAACAAGAAATAAATAATCAAAATATAATCTACGAAAAAAAAAGAGAAAGCACAAAGCAGTTCTTGAGTGTATTGAAATTTCACTTTGTACTTTCTTAAATACAATACAATTAAAATAATTTATCAAATCATATTAGTCAAAAGAAAATAACATCCACATTATTAAGAAATTTTAAAAAATACAGTTGGGATTTTATCTTTAAAATCTATTAAATTTAATCTATTAAATCGTCTTTAAAAATTATTAATTAAATTATTAATCTAATAATATAATTATTATTCGTTATTAAAATTATTTATCTAGATTTAATCTATTAAATCATGGAATATATTCTTCTGAATAATATAAAATAAAGCTTAATGCTATATAGAACGACTTTGAGGGAAATATATTTCTATTGCCTTCTGTTATATCTCTTACAAAATATTAATTTCCATTTTTTCAAAAAATAAATTGATATTATATTTGACGATGATCGATTTCAATAAAAATATCCTTAATTATATATAACATAATTTATTCTTAATTAATAAAATTCTAGTTTTCGTCCGTCTCCTGTTGCGTTTTCTGATCTCTTGACTATCAATTAATTGCTTTTTTTTTAGTGTAAAAGCTATGAGCCACCTGGAAAGGATCTAGCAACTATCAGCACTTCAACACTTTTTCTCTCCTTGTCTTTGTCAGACAACAACTGAAGCTTCTCCATATTTTAGGTTTAATTGCAATGGCCTGAAGCACCACCGTTTTCGTATTTGCTTGCGTCATCGAAATCGCATAACGTCTCTTCTTTAGTTTCGCTCTATGGATTCATTGGGTCTCCTAATCTAAAGTCGGTAGGGACGGAAAGCAGTAACTTTAAATGATTCTACACATTCGTTTCAATCACAAAAAGTTACTATAACTAAAAGAAACGTCACATGATAATTAAACTAACGGTATTAAAAAGATAAGTTAAATCTTACATAGCGAGTATTTTACATAACAAGTAAATAAATAAAGCAAAAAAGTGAGTCGTTTAAAGAGAGATTTTTTTCAAAACGATTAGGAAGAAGAAAATGTGACATAACATTCTATATTGATTTGTATCACTCTATACAGAGTGCTTGTATGAAGGAGCCTTTGTATATACATGGAAGACGTTTTATTTGAATAACGCTGTAGATTAATTCTCCAAGAAAGTACAGAAAGCCTGTGGAATCTTAATTGACGAGAATTTATCAGTGGCAAAGATTGTGGGCCTAGAAAGAGATAGTAAGGAAATCGATGTGCTGGTGGAAGAACATAGCCAGAACTTACAGAATTGCATTGTGTGTCAAAGTAAAAAGCTACGTAGGAAGTTTGGTCAAGAGTGGAAATAATAATAAAAGTAACAGAGAAACAATTTTCCAGTGAAAAAAGGAAATTCTGAAATAATGGGAAATTATTGCAGCATACGTTGAGAGCAAATAAGATATCAAAGGTAAGGTATGACAAATTATTGAATGCAAATAAGTATCAAGTGATAGCTAAGCTCTTCACTAACAAACCCTGCGATACAGATATCAGGGGCACAGTAAAGCAATGGCGCTGTGATCGCCTTCGTGTAGAGAACTCATTTGCTCGTCTAGACTTATAGCGTAAGGAAGTTTTAAAACATCGTAACATTGCTCTATCCTTGTTTCTTGAATTGCTTTCTTTAACCATCGTTTTTATGGCTAGTCATCATTGTCTAAACGATGCCGTAATGTAGAGGATAGTTGGAAAACTCGAATCTGGTCAATCACATGTTACGTGTTGTAGGGACCTCGGGGTTACGAGAAATGTAACTCCATGGAAACAGATCACAGAGACATGAACAATAGACCGTCTACCCGCACAAGGACAAAAACTAAGGCTGAAGACCGTTATTTGAGACTTCTAACCAAAAGGGGTAGGTCCATTACTGCGACACAAGTGTCTTCCAACCTGTATTATGAAACAGGGGCGTCCATTTCACGGATAACAGTCACGCAGACTTAATGCAAGTGTCCTATATGCCAAAAGCCCAGCAGACTGTATTCCTTTGACTGTGAACTACAAAACGGCAAGTCTAACGTTTTGCCGAGAACACTTGTCTTGGATTAAGGATGATTGAGGTCGGGTTCTTTTCAGTGATGAATGGCGATTCAGTCTGGGCAGCGAGGCATATTCTCATCTGGGGAGAACCCGGCAGTCGATATCGGCCCTCTAACGTTGTCGAAAACCCTTATGGTGGAACTAATTGGATAGTATGGGCAGGCATCATGGTAAAAGGGCATACAGACCTACATGTGTTCGATAGAGATACTCTGACAGGTCAACGATATAGGGACGCGATCCTTGCAGACTATGTGAAACTTTTCTGCGGAGCATATGTATCAAATTTACTCTTTATGAACTATAATGCCCGTGCACATAGAGCTCAGTTGGTGGATGAATATCTTGAATAGAATAATAATCAAAGATTGGAGTGGCCTGCAATGTCCCCTGACCTTAATTCCATCCAACAATTGTGAGAAGCCCTTGGTCGATCAATTGCAGGGCGAACATCAGCTCTATTCATGAGCTCAAGGGTGCCTTGGTACAACAATGACTGCGGTTGTAACAGGGACTGATAAGGGCCCCGGTGAACTGCATGAAACTCCGATGTGAGAGTTGTGTAGCTGTAAGAGGTGACCAAACATCCTATTAAACATATTTTCTCTGACTGACAGGGTTTCTATCAGCTACTGAGCGTTACAAGTGTGCAGTTTTAATATTTTAAGTCCTAGTAGAGCCCATTTTGTTTTCCCATATTATACGCCTTTTATCGGATTACATTTTGATCAGATTTTGTTTCATTTGCTTTTTATATCTTTTTTCCAATTGCAAAAAAAAACCACGTGTTCCTTAATTGTTTTCACCAGTGTATCTTTTATAGACAGAGATTAAAATATGTTCAAATCCCAGTATTTATTTCGTTTCATCTTCATATTTTTAAAAAAAAGTCTTAGAATCTTTTCAGTTGAGTGTAACTTCCATTCCCGAATAGAAAGCTTAAGTACCTCTACTCACATTTGTCTGGTTCCCCGTTACATCATTTTCTTTCATCTCTTCTATAGGATAATGCACATCGATGAATCCATCCTTATTCAAAGAACATATCCAAATATTGACAGAGGCTGTCTCAAGTACAGATGTATCTCTTATTATAACACCGGCTTCTGGTATTGTTCTATTTCAAACAAAACATTCGCATTTTTATCCTGTGGATAAAACGCGAACGCATACAAGAAGGAAGTTAGTTCTTATTATAAAGGGATCTAGTATTAGATAACATGTATGATTACAAGTAAATAAAGTCATACTAGGTTTTAGAAGACGCATTTAATTCAAGTTGGTCCCTCATCTAATAATATAATGGTAAAGAAAGTATTTTCATTTCATAAATAAGAGTGAACATTAAAATACAATGCCGTAAAAGCTTTTTTGTATTGAATGGAGTTTTTAACGTCACAGAATAAAATAATTCAAACTACATTATCAAATTCATAAAGGAAATCTAATAAAAAAAATACTACTACGCACAACTGATACATTACTGTCTGAAAATTATTTGAAAACAAAATTCAATATATAAAAACTCCGATAAATTCATACATAAATTGCAAATTTTTTAGCATTATTAAAAACATGCATGGTTAATATTTGAGGGTAAATATGAATTTAAAACCTGGATCAGTTTAAGAAGTGTAATCCAAAAATTGTACAAATATTTATGAAATATAATTTGTTTACAAACTTCTATGATCTCTAAAGTGTGTGTGTGTGTGTGTGTGTGTGTGTGTGTGTGTGTGTGTGTGT
>JAPMOQ010054297.1:923684-942200 GCA_026543055.1 Argiope trifasciata
GTGTGTGTGTGTGTGTGTGTGTGTGTGTGTGTGTGAGAGAGAGAGAAAGAGAGAGAGAGAGAGAGAGAGAGATCTTCTTAAGAAAGGTAAACACATCTTTTAGAAAATTAAGAATGAAACAAAAGTAAGCATGGTTTAGTATAAAAAGCAAAGTACAGAAAGCAAAGAATTACTGTTATCATCATCAAAAAATTTGAACCCAAGATTTTGACGAATCCCGGCGTTTCATACGCTCTGAATAAAAAACAATATACATCCTTTTTTATACTACGTTCGTCTATGAACACAATAACCCATTCAAAGAAAGGCAGTTAAGATGGATGGACTAATAAGAGCTCAAATTCAAGTAAACTCGCTAATTTCAAAACAAAATTTAGACATATAAAATTTGATACACGAATTTAGCTTCTAAAATGTATATTCTTATCATATTTCGAATCAAATCTCTCAAAGAACTAGCAGTCTTTTAGTTTTCGTTGCTTATTTTGCATGATTTTCTTAATTCCTTTTTTTCTTTCACTTAAAGTATCCGTCTGCGTTCGAAGGAAATTTTTTTAAAAATTGGATTTTTAAAAACAAATTAAAACTATGGTTTCTATATGTCTTGCCAATTATAATACAAAATACTATGAATACTATAAAATTATTTGAAAACATAATATATTTTGAGAAACAGAAAAATTTGTAGCAAAGTTTAATGACTTTGACCTAAATCAGTTATCACTCTACCCAAAATGATAATGCACCAATTCTGTTTATCTTTATACACAAGTTATAGAATATAATGGTGAATAAAATGAACCAAAATCTAAGAGACATTTTGAGATTCGAAGAAGTTATGGGCAAAAATATACGTATATACATATTTTTTCCATAAATTCACTACTTAATTTTTCTGAAAACATTTATAAATGAAAAAGTATTTCACCCACACTAAAACTTTTGGTTCATTTCATGGCCCGTATTTTAAAACACACGCTGAAATTTTTATGTAAGCACCTATATTAGTTTTTAAGATATCATGTTCATGTTGGAGAGTTTTTATGAAAATTAAGAGTTTTGAGAAAATTGAAGGGAAAGACAAATTTTAGCTGAAAAATCTGGGACCCTGAATGATAGGCAAGGCCTACCTTTTCTTAAAAGAGGTAAACTGTTTTAGAAAGAGGAAAGTCTGAACATGAAATAACAATAAAAAATATATTCGCCAATGTAGTATATAATCAGTGTTTTAAACGCAATCGGATACCTTAAACTATATTTTAATAAAAGCAATTAAAATAAATATTTCGAAATTTTCCCATAACAATAAATTCGTATCTTTATAAACATTAATTCTTATTTTATCTTCACAAGAAAATAATTCTGTATCTTTTTTTATTGTAATGGTGAAGATCAGTTTTATTTTGTCTTCAGATATTTGTCATTTCAGCGTGGATTCCAACATCTGCAGAAGAATCCATACTAATGCAATCTACCCTGCAATTCAAGAGTAGATACATTTGAAATTCAATGAATTACCGATCAAGGTTATTGAACCTATGCGTGACTAGCACAGGACAGCGATAAGTTGTTTACGTACCAATTTCTCCTATATTTCTCTGAAATATAATCGGTCCCATTACCACTTCAGGCGTTTTGTGTTTTTTCATTCATATTATTATATTTGATATGATTACTTATGAACAATTCTCAAAACGTATTGATTCGCAATGGATTTTAGTTAATGTGGAGCATCGAGAAAAATCATTTAATTCACTTATTTTCTGGTGCATTTTTTCTAAAATGTATTTATCCTTTACCTATAAATATATTTGGAATATAGGCTTAGGAATGGTACAGCCATTTCTAAATAACGCAGTGGTCATTTAGGTATAATATGAATTCTGAAATTTCTGATTAATTTCATTATTAAATTATTGATATATAAATATTAATTAAAATTATAGTGAAATGAACCAGTCAAAAATATTTTAAAAATTTAACTGGCAGTAAATAAGTTCTAACAAAGGAGTTGCAACTAAATAATAATTAATTTACAATTAATCATTTGAAAAGGAAAAATAAAGAATCTACATTTACACAGTCAATGCAACACTGCTGCAATTAAATTGCGCAATATTACATATTTTTATGTTTAAACTAATTAGAAAAGAACTAAATAGAAAGTCGCCCAGCTCAAATACAGTTTTTAGAGAAATTTCAAAAACGATATTTCACTGTATTCTACATGAAAAAAACACGATATAACTCTCCAACTTCAATCACTATGCCGATTTCTCAAATTTTTATTCTGTTTAAAAGCTTATAATGTTCAGATGCGTTATAAATTATTATAACGCATCTGATGCTGTCCTCCACTGGCCTCTATGTTTGTGAGACATCTCAAAATAAAACTTTCGTAAACACATCCCAGCCTCATAATTTGACCGATTTTTACTACTTTGCGACCATAGCTAACCATTTAAAAGTGTCTATATTTATTATGTAACTATAATTAAAATACAATATTCATTTGATGTGATGACATGCTATTCAAAAAGTTGGTTGATATTAATACACTATGCTCCTTATTACTCTTAAGACCGCAGACCATTAAAAAGGCACCAAAGATGACAAGTTTGTATTTAAAATTTTAAAAGGGAAGAAAATATGTAAGTAATTAATTGACCATGTTGATAAAGTGCAAATAAATAAAAAGAATTACTAAAAATAAAAGAGAGTTTTCTGACTTATAGGTATTGATTATTAAGATTAAGTAGATAGATATATGCCAATAGAAATTTTTATAATATCTTTATTTATAAAATTATATTTTAATTATATGTTCCAAAATTAATGCAAGGTTTTAATCTTCTAATCCTTCAGACATGTTAAGATAGAGAGCCGCGACTTCAAGGCGCTGAGGCTGAGTTCAAATGGACTTGTAAATTAGTTATATATTTTTTTTCTGGATCTAATGTAATATTTTTTATGCGTTCATCTATGTATGTTTGCTTATATTAAGTTGCTCAAACAAAAAGTAAAATAGCCAAAATTAGGTCGATAAATTCATTGCAATTTGAAAATTAGACTAAATGAAATAACTTCTCAAGTTATGAGTACCACACAACAATTTTAAAGTTATCGGTCAGAGAAATTTTTTTTCTTTTATAGTAGACCATGATGCAAAGTCAACTGATGTCTTCTTTCATAGTTTCTGTTAATAAGAAAAAATTTGATTTCAACTAAATTCCCACAATGCATATTGCATTACTGATTCGCCGGTCATGACTGGAATGAAAATAACCAAGGAAGAAGTTTAAATTTAGCAGCCGGCGGACTTGGATATATGCGCTCAAGTATATATTATAGTTTTGGGCAAGTATGCAAAATAAGTAAGTAAATTTACTATCACTTATCTTATAGTACAGCATATAATAATTTGATTATTCGTTCTATAAACTGCTTAATACTGTTAGATATAACCATGTCCACCCCTAGGGCATGTGCGCATATCCCTCAGGGTGTAAAAAACGAAAATACTAGATAATAATTATAATGAGTTATTTCTAAATGTATTAAATGTGTTAAAACTTTTCTTTACGTTGCCAGTTAATACAGCAAATGCTAAGCGCTCAATCAGCAAATTAAAATTCAGAATATCTTCGCTTAAGCACGTGTTCAGAAAGCTTAAATTCACTTGCTATATTAAGTATCGAAAAAGAAATTGCAAAAAATTGTAAGCTTTCTGAAGTAATTGATGTATTAGTAAAAGCAAAGTCATGCATTAATATTATGAGTTCGCATTTAAAAATATAAAAAAAACTTCAGAAATAATTAGGGCCCCAAATAGCATCTTGAACCCAGGCTTCTTTATAGAGAAGGTCGGCTCTGAGTGCGTATGTGCCAGCAAAACTGTAGAGACATTTATTGTTCTATCGTGTAACAATTCATTTTTATGAATTTTAGGCTATAAGCTAAATGGTTTCTTAATAAGGTTCCAACACTTTATTGCCCGATTGGAAGCAAATTCAGATCCTGTGTTTATTTTGGGAGAACCACTTTTAAAGACCAGTGTCCATGATCAAATGTTAATGCCTTCTCCTGATCTGGAAACTCCCCTTGAAATTTTTGAAGGGTAAAAAAAGAAATGAGGATTTTTAAGTCAAATTATACTTAACAATCCTCATTTCTAGGGTACCATAACACATTAAAAAGAAAACTTCAATCAATTAACTTAATAAAAACATTTTTGTTAAGTATAATTTGACTTCACAATCAATCAATTATCCTCAGATCACTGAAAAAAATATGTACTCCCAAACCTTAAATATTCAAGAATACTACTTTTTATTTATCATCTAAACTCCTAACTAATAAGAACTCCTTTGAACAAGAATCTACCACATAACGCACACTTCAAAAAGACAGAAAAATTCAGATGGCGAAAAAAGTGAAATCCTTTGTTTACCATTATCCTTCATCTGAATAATCCTTACAAAAGTTTCTGATGTAATCTCAGGACTTTTGAATGGCTGATTCTCGTTTCTCTTGTTAAAATATTTCATCGACGTGGAAACCCACTTCACTTCGGTACATCTGTCATTATTCAGACTAAGGAAGTGCGCTGGAGCTTGGGGGAATTCACGAGCGATAAAAGTCTTAATGACAGGACATTTCACTATATTTCCAGAACAAGATGGGAATTCTTTTAGCTCTTTCGAAATCAATAGGGGGAAGAAAGGTTTTCTGGAACTATTTATTACTTCTGTCTGTTGCTGCTATTATTCAGGCAGACGATAATTTAGATGCAGCCAACATATCCAGAAATATTCGGTGGTTCGTTTGGATCTTGCAGAGAAATTATCAGGGCTTCTTGGAAAATGGTAATAACTCAACCTGTCATGTTATATTACAGGTGAGATGACACGCCAAGCAAAAAGAAATTTATCCAGTTAATGTGGAGGGTTTTTTTTTTTTTTTTTTTTTTGGAATGCAGACGATTGTTATGGAAAACGTAAATGAAGTTTTAATTGGTCTATCTTTCATAAAATATAAGTAATGTAATTGACTTCTTATATTTCTGGAACAAAATAAAAAATCAGATTATTCTCAATGACGACAAAGAACTTTTGATGCATTTATAAATTTAAAAATTTCATTAAAAAAGTGTTTAGTAGAACACAGTACTATAAAAAATAATCAGCAATAAATAAAACTTTTCAGTAGCACAAAAAAAAAAAACCTAGAAAATCAGTCAATGCAGATCTAAAGATGTTTCATCATAGATAAGTAACAGTTGAATATTTGAAACAGGTCTGTAAGCAGTCATTCTGGTTAACGTTCAAATAAAATGAAAGGCAATTGGAAGAAGACCAAGAGATTGTACTTTAGTCAGTTAACTGCTTAGGATGGACTAGGTCATGTTATCAATCATCTTATACAGACTCGATTCTTTTCTCAACATTATCGATAAGATAAGACTATATTGATTTTATTCTCTTTGAAAGTAAATCTAATTTTATATTTAAAGAGTGAATATTTTTAAAATAAATTGAATCAAGAATTGTACTTTGAATAAACTATTAGGTTGCTCTGAATACATTTTGGTAGGTTCACAGAATTATAATAAATATTATATTTAAATCCAAAGAACCAAAAAGAAAGATATAATGAATTCAGCCAGAGCACTTTCTCAAAGGTCACCCTCAGGCAGGAATTCAAACTAGGGATTCTTTTTCTGTAAGGAGTCGTCCAACAATTAACCCCTCGTGAACCGAAAATCCCAGGAAATTGAGATTTTAAAGATAACATTAATATTACAAAATTGAAATATGCAAAAATTATACAATAGTAAGTCAAATCATTTTCAAACCAAAATGAATCACTGGAAACAAAACAACACCATAAAACCAAATTCCTCAAAATATGTCGGCAGAACGCTTAGTAAATTTTAAAAGCATCTCTAAAAGACAAAATGATTAAAAAAATATTGGTAGTCTGCATGTAGTTTTTATGCTATGGTCTGTTCTAATTTTGAAAAAATATGCTTCAAATCATTTGTTATCTCTACTAATAAAAGAGATGGGAGACTCTCTCTCTGTGTGTATGTGTGTGTGCGTGCACTCATACGTGCGAATGTGTACATACGCATATGTGTGTAAATGTACATATCCATGTCTGGAAATACTAGTGTGTGTGTGTGTGTGTGTGTGTGTGTGTGTGTGTGTGTGTGTGTGCGTGCGTGTGCGTGTGTGTGCGTGTGTGTGTGTGTGTGTGTAGAACTACCAAATTTGACCCATATAAATAGTAAACCTTAAAAATTTTCTAGTTCTTAAGTTATTATTATTTTAGTTCTTAAAAATTTTAATTGAAAATTAAGTGAAATATTGATATTATCCCGTTATTAACTCCCAAATGTATTGCAGGATAAAATGGATTTTATACCAATTTAAATCCTGTATTTTTCTTACTACCCGATTAACATTCGGGCTCATTTTTCTTGAATTTTGCCAATTATTTTTAATAATTTTTGCGTAATTTTAGACAATATTTTAATATTGAATATAAATTCGAATAGTTTTCATTATTCCATCGCATATCTAATCGTATGGGTTTTCTTATATTTTTGAAAGCTAAGGTCTTATGTTTATGACTTCTGTTAATGTTTAAAATATTACGTGTAATGGTTGTGCAGTTTACATGAGAAATAATAAAGTGGAGTCACAGTACCGTAAAAGAAATATGAACCAGACACAGTGGCTTTAGTTTAGTTTAGTTATATTAACGTCCCGTTTAAAGCAACACAAGGGCTATTTTGGGATGGACCTCGTAATTTTGAACCACGGTCAGATGACGAGGATGACACCTGAACTGGCAACCCCCTCTCCACACCACGCCACACCAGCGGGAGGACATTTGGCCTGACAGATTTAACGTGCAACAGGCCCCCCTCACACGGCGGTTCTTCGGTGGAATCGAGTCTCGAACTTGAAACCCTCCGGTTCCGAAGCCGAGACTTTACCACCGGGCCATCGCGGCCCCCATACACAGTGGCATAACTAAAATAAGATGGACATGTTAAACTCTAGGGTGCAATTAACAGGGAAGTGAGCAAAATTCGAAAAAAGTTAATCGAATTTAATAAAAAGTAATTGTTTTTCCTCTACTTTTATTCCCGATTGCTAAAATTGTACTACTTAAAAATAAAAATAAGTAATATATAAAAAAAATTAATTCAATTCCTACTTATTTTCTTATATTGATTATATACATCTTAAATTATTTATGATCGGGTGTCGTGTCAGTAATCTCAACTCTTGGCGACAAACTTGGCAGCCATTTTGCGACTTAGCCACTGATTTGGCGACTAAAGAGAGATGATTGGAAAAATTTAACTAATTAATATATGAAAAAACTGTTTTGACATCAAGTGTCATCCACTACGAATTTACAAAAAGCTATTTGAAAACTTGAATGGGTGAATAAAAAGTATTTTATTAACGACTAAAAATTTTAATTCATATTGTATAGATATAATTTATATTATATATATAAGATATCCTAATAGTAGGAACTGAATGAAAATTTTATTTATCGCATTTTAATATTTCTATATATTCTCTTAATTCCCTAACTCAAATCACTAAATTTCGTTTACTAACACCATTCCAGCTATAAGTAAGCTAGCCATGAACGTTTGAATAATAAGGAAAGCACATATATTGAACATTTTGATTAATAAACAAAGGCAAATATATTCCCATAATATAAGAGTTTCATGCCAGTAGATTTTGACAAACTCGATTCAACACGAATTTAAATTAAAATGCTCGAAAAATCATTTCTACTTATAAAACGAAGGAAAAGGCCAATAAGTGCCTTGAAATGTTTAATAGGTTGTTTAGAAATGTTGTAAACTAACCATAAATAAACATAAGTATAATAATAACTGATAATAAAAACAAAATTAGAGCCGTAATTTAAATTTCATTAATAATGAAAATGCCAAAATACAGAAAATATAAACAAAAAAGATATTTATAAACATTAAGACCAGCAATCAATTTTTTTTTCTTTTTTAAGGCTGGGACGAATTTATTTCGTTGTAAATTCATAGTAGAACAACCAAGAAAGATCGGTTGATTCCAATTTTTTTTTTTTTTTCTTATATTAAGGCGGCATTGAAAACGAATCTTTTTTAAAAGAATCTTTTAAGTGAGTTGATTTGAAATAAGAAAATGTTCGGAAACTTGCTTTTCTTCAAATTCAGATAATCAGAAATTTCGGAGTTTCATTTCAAATATTCTGAAACTTGCTTTTCATCATATTAAATTTAAGAAATAATGAATTCAGTAACTGATACCACAGTCATTGAAGATATAAAAAATATAAATAAAATATTGATTAAAGTCATTACTAATTTTTTTACAAAATTAACTCAATTTAAATACATTTTTTGATTAAGATTCTTACTTTGAAATTAACTGACAATAACTTAATGTTTGGTCTTTAATTATTGTCTTAATGTATTGTCTTTATTAATACTAATATTTATGAAATGTTGAATTTTTATGTAATTTATGTCTGTTTTGTACTTTGTATAGTGTAAAGGAATCCTTAAATTATTCAATCACAAATACTATGTATTCATAATCGAAAAATATTTATATCTAAAGGAGTTTTAAAAATCTAAATAATTTTTGCAATTTAACAAATGTGGCACAAAAATCAAATTCTGAATTAAGTAAATTTATGCTTAAAATCAGAAAGAAGGGGAAAATAACAATCTATTTCTATCTCTGATTTCTTAAAATAATACAATAATAATATATTAAGGAAATAATCACGTATAGTACGTATTCCAAATTATCAGACATTACGTTTTGCAATATAATTTCAACTGCCTTTACACATCTTAACTATATTTATATTAACAATTCCCATTAAAACTGCTCTAATACTTATTTTTGTAAATAACTTAATTAATCTTTTGAATAATTAATATGTAGTGACCAACTGCTAAGTCATATTATTCCAAAAATGTTTAACATATAACTATTTGTATTCGCCCTAAACTCCAATATAGCATTTTTTGCGGAGGAGGATTGTGAGTTTTGTTATTTAAAAATTTGATATATATGGAACTTGCTTCTGTTAGGATGCTCCATATACATAATGAAAATAACTGTTGAGCGATTACTAAACTAAGACGCCTTAATTTGATGATTAAAAAAATCTTGGAGGAAAGGATCATGAATATTAAGGCGTACAAAAACAGTTTAGTAAAAGTAAAAATTACCAGTATCATCATCGAACCAGTTGATCTTTAAAAGATGTTAATATATTAATAATAAAAGATGGTTTAAAAAGCCGTAACAGAAAAACTTATTTTTGTTCAAAACTGAGTATTTTGATGCCAATTGCTTTTCCTTTCCTATAATCCACACGAACTTGGTGCCAGTTTGGATTCCAGTTTTCTGAACTCCAATTACCGGTATAGTTAATTTTTTTCTTCATCTTTTTTTCTTAGTCTCTTTTCTTAATCTCATTAATTTTTTTCTAATTCTTTTCTTTCATATTTCATTTTTAGTGACAGCAGAAATTAATTAAATCTTAAAACAAAGATTAAAATAAAACATTTAATTTTATCATGTGAGAGCATAATGTTATTTGATTTGCGAGTTTTGAAGCCTCAAAACAGGATGAAAACTGGCGATCTATCGTCTTTTGAAGTATAAGTTTGTTACTTTACGTATTAATGGAAAATAATAAAGGTTGCTACATTTGGAGCCTTATTATCACGTATTGTTGGTTTGGTTTGTGGTTTTTGAAGCCTTAAAATAAAAGAATCTATCGCCCGAAGAAATACAAAGAAAAAAACGATTAACGATTAAAACAAAAGAAAATTAACGATTAGTCACATGATCATTCCAAACCAGTTTAAACCAGATTTTCTAGTTGGGTGGGAATCCTGGCCGCGTGAAAAAGTTATAGAGCTCGACCGATTTCGAGAGAGAAACACACAAATTTTTCTAAATATCAAGGCATGCATAATCTGATAGTCACGTGATTGATTCAAACCGGTTCATGTCTTAAATAAGACAAAGAATGACTTCAAAATAATAATGCTCTCACATGATAACCAAATTTTCAAAAGCAGATTTCAACTTTATTTTTCTATTTCTAATCGTATAGTATCCAATTTACAATAGGCTTCTCTAATAATTATAACCAGGACACTTGTAATTGCAAACAAATTTAGATGAATGTGTTATTCAAAATTCGACTTTCATCTCTAAAATCATAAATCATTGCGAAAAAATGAATCCAACGCGTAGTTAAAACATCTTTGTTATCAAATTATGCATTAGCGAAGTAAGCTGATTGAAGTACTTTAAGTTTTCTCGGTAAAAATAAACAGTATATTCGGAACAAAGACAACAATCATAAATCAGAATTCGCAGCATCCTAATTGGAAGAACCCTCTAATAATTTCCTCAGAAAACAGTGACTTTAACGCCAACGGCTCGTGAAACTAAACTTGGCAAAAGCATTTATCAAATAAATGAATGCAATAAACGTTTACGCTGAAACTCATTAGTGAAATGCTCTAAATAGACTATTAAGCTGCACTTTTTTCTGTTCTATTTTGTTATATTAATTAGATTCGTCCGGGTAGTAAGTAGCCTGTTTTCCGACAAAATGCGAAAAAAAAAATCTGCTAATTAATTTCTCGGGGCCTTAAAATAAACACGCACGATTACGGTTACGAGTAAATAACTTGGAAGTTCTTTTTATGATGTTTTATTCCCAGAAAAACCGTATCATCTACATTTAGCACAAACTTATTAATCAACTTGTTTCGGAGGATAATACTAAATGAAAATGGTTTAGATTGTTGCCACTTAAGAGTTTCAAAATATCTGTAAAATGTTAATATATTGTCATAGAAAAAATTATCATAATGTTTAATTTCATCATTGACGACCTTATCCAAGTATCAAGTATTAAAAATCGAAAATAATAATGATACAAATTAAAAGGAAATTGAATTACTTTTTTTATTTATTAATAAGCTTCAGAAATTGATTTTAGATTTATATAATATCTGTTTTTAGGCTTGTTATATGTTAATTGATATAAAATTTAATAGAATGTAAAATCCACTTTTCATTTAGAAAACAGCACTTTTCGTTTGAATGTTTTTAGGTGATATGTGAATATAGTCGTATTAATCTGTTTACGATTATTTTTCCACGGAATTTGTTATTACTGTTATTATACGACTTGTTTTAATCTGTTAGGTAAAGAATAAAAAATATATAAAAGAAACCTACCTATAAAAAGAAACTCCCCGTCTTATTGCAAATTAAAATATAATCAACTGGCAAAATTTGAATTTCTTTATTCGATAATTAGAAAGTTATTTATAAATTATTAACTAATCGTTCTTTTTTCGCCAATACTAATGTCAGGAGGTTGAGAAATATGAAACTGAAACATTCCGCGAATCCACTGCACATTGGCATTTTTCCATTCATCTAAAGAAAAACTCAATATCTTAATATAATACTGTCTACCATAAATCAATCAACACAATCGGAATAGCGAGTCGTGGTCTTCTTTTGTGGCAGATTAATGTGTCAAATTCATGGTGTAATTGTACAGCATTATCGTGTGTTAATTAAAAGTCGGATTAAGACCATTTGTATTTCAACTGATTTTTACAAATAAATATTTTTTATAATTGCAACATAATAAACACATTCACGGTGTATATATACTATTATTAATACTATTATAAATGTGAAAATTTGGATGGATCAATGTTAGTCAATCACGCTAGAACGGCTGAACGGAATTGGATGAAATTTAGTTCAGAGATATATTATAGCCTGGAATAGGACATAAGTTGCTATTTGTTCCGGTTAATAAACTGGTTAATTTTTTATTAATTAATAGCTGACTTTCGCGCCAAAATTCTGACTCCAAACCCTGCCAAAGATGAGTAAGGTTTCAGTTTTTTTTTTCCAACAATTATGAGGATATGTGTAACATGCTGTCGACTGATTATTTCAAATGATTCTGTTTATTTTAATATTTGATGCATTTAAAATTAAACATTGGTAATTATTCGATCTTTCGTATTCATTCGGAAGTACTTTTAAATTAAAATAAAAAAGAACAAAGGAAATAAAAAAATTCTAATATGCATTGTGTTACCCTAACTGGAGTAGAAAATTCGCACATATGTTTACCCCAACCGGCGTTGAAAATTCAAGAATGCGCAGTGTGTTCTGATTGATGACAACTGTGTTTTCATTTAAATTAAGCGTTTTAAAATTATGTGTACTATACTATTGTAGTTCTCTCAGTCTCAATAAATAAAAAAGACTTGACTTGATTTTAAGGAAACACAGACTTGATTTGCTGTTTTGTTTTATTTCAGGTATACAATGTTAATAAATTGTTTTTCTATTAGTTTTGTGTTTTTGTAATTAAATTATATTTATGTTAATTATGTATTTCCCATATATGCTTAAAGCTTTAAGTGCATCTCTTTTCAAGTTAGTTTTAATGTTTTTAATTTGTTATAATTTCATAGTTTGCGAAATGCCCAGAAAATGCAAATCTAATCTTTCGGAGATGAGTAATAAAGCTAGGTTTAAGAAAGTCGCTAGAAGACTATTTGCAATTGTAGTGATTGCAAACAGGATCTATCGAACCCCCTCCAGCTGTGAGATAAATACAAGTACGCTTTGTCAGAAGATAGCTGGATGGCAATCACAAAGGTCTACTCATTAACAGAGCTTTGGTATAGATTGAGGATAAAAAGATTTCCATATCTGTATATCTCTGATTTCGGCCTACCCCCACTTTAATGAAGAGGGGAAATATCAAACGAAGTTACGAAGCAGCTAAAATACGACACCGCAGTTTTAGAAAAGCAGGTCAGTAAAATTACTACGATTACTCCCCAAACAGCATAAAGTCTATGAAACTACTCTGAACCGAGTAAATAGAGGATATGAGATTCTTTTTTGAATGATCAGAGCGCAGGGGTAAGATGTTTATACTGAATCCCCTGCTAGCCCAACTCTGCAAGGGTCGCAATATAGCTCTGACTGAAGCTTCTTTGTGCATTGCTCCAACTTCACTTAAGGGTGACCGGACTGTACTTTTCGTTTTCAAACTGCTGTTTAATCTTACATGCGAAGATACTCCAACATGCAAAATCACCAAAAGCAGTGGCCCCTGTGACCGAAAAAGTTTGCCCATCAATAAATTTCTTCTACTCTATCCACGTGTATTTATAACTTTACTTTCAAGATGGCTGGTACCGCGTTTAATCCATTTATCTTGTGGCAATTTCTAAATCCACTCCGATCTTGTTAATCTTCTATTCCCATGGTGTACTTTGTATAGAAATGAGTACACGAACAAATCATATTCTTGATTAATGTATTAGTTTTTTATTTGCAAAATATATGTAAAAAACATTTGAAGATATTAAGTCCGTTCCTGGCGAACGACACCACGTTCCTACTGTCTCTCGTTCTTATCCCCCTTCCGTCGTTATCTCCTGGTCCCTTTTAAAAGCGTCTCACCCCCTCGGACAGCACGTGACCTTTGTCCGGACCGGTTTGAAACTTTCCTCGTTGAGAGTCAAGGAGAGGGAGCCTTACACCATCCCTGTGTTAGAATCGCTGTTAATTCTTCACTTAACACATCGACGGACCATATTAATACTCCTCATAACACATTCATTTGGTTAAGGATCTCTAAAATAATACTCCTCAAATAAAATCACACCAATTTAAAAAACAACCATCTTTTATTAAAACACAATTAAAAATATATACAGCTCGCGACACGTAATTGCATTGAGTCACGAAATTGAGCGAGATGGAGAAAATGCGCGTGAACAATGACTAAAAAGTTTCGATATTTCCTTGAAAGTCTAATCAACCCAATGCAAATTCAGAATTTTTCTCATTTTCTTCATAAGAGAACCGCGAAACGTTGTGTCTTCTAAAACACAGAACCACTCTTTCTTTCCTTTTCTTACAGCGTATTTATTACCCTCCAAATAAACGTCATGATTACCGATACCATATTTGCATAAAGTTATTTGTCTATAAACTTTTGTGACAGGATATTTTTATTTACTCTACGATTTCAAAATTGAAATTAAATTTACGTGGTAAAACCGCTGATTTTTCAATTTAGTAGATGTACAGTAAGTTGCATCAAAAAACATCAGATGCAACAAAAAATATAACAAAATGCCTTCTCCCCCAACTTCCAAAGTCAAACATATTTTTATTGGTTTAAATTTTATCCGTATTTAAGCAGCTTTAAATAACGAAATTTGACAAATTGGAATATTAAATATTAAACTGTAGATCACTTTCAAAAGATCGGTTTCAATATACTGAGTATAAAAAATACTAAATTAACATTTGAAAAAAAGTTTATACAAAACGGTAAAAATAAACGATATTTTTTTACAATCTAAATTTTATTTAACTACAGTAATAAGGGTACAAGTTGGGTTTAGCGGCGACCAAAAGACGCCAAGAAAAAATTTCGCCAAATTATAAAAATATACTCAAGTGTATTATGATTTATTATGAAAAATTTTGAATCAATGTGAATATAGATTGGCAACTGAAGTCGACAAATTGGCGAATTTCTTTTCTCTTTTTGCCGCTGTTCGGTCGCTGTTACTACCGACAATTCCAAAACAAAGTTTTTTTTTTTTTTTTTTTGTATAGCAAAATATTTTTTTAGAATCGCAAAGCAACATAATATAAAGTGTATAAATGGTAATTAATTATGAATGTCACTAAAATAATGTTCCAAAATGGGTGGACTTTGGGGGAGGAGTAAAATTGTACAACTCTCCTTTGCCTATTTAATAAACCGACTCTGGAGGAAAGAAGTAAAATAATTAAATTCAATATTTTTCGTTATTGATCACTTTCATTATATTCTCAAATAACACCTCCTTCGGGGGTCACCTTATAATTGAAGATGAGATACTTCCGGCATGGTGATTGGAGCTCGCCAACCTGGTGGGTACACAAAAGGTGGGGGATCTGGCTCTTCTCATAGATGACGGGAACGTACATCCTGCAGGAAGGGTTGTACCGAGGCCGGTGATGGCTCTTAGCATTCAATCACAGTTCCAGCCAGTGTTTGGCTCGTTGCACACACAACGTTTTTTTCTTCTGTCAGTATTTTGCCAAGACCACTCCCAGAAATCAAATGCTTACACATACGGCGTTTAAATTCCGACTCCGCGGTAAGAGTCAGCATAATTTCATTAACAAATAAATTTACTTTAACCGTGTTATTTAAACTAAGTACTGCTTAAGGATAATTTGAAATGAATAGAGTACAAATTCTATCATTATTACCTTGTAGTCGAATGATGAGGAAAAGGAGGGGGGTGAATTGACTTATTTTGAACTATTCAATTAATGGCAAAAAAGGATTTGGTATCTTACATCTGATTATCCGAAAGCGCTAGTGACAGCGGGCGTCTGTACCATAGAGCTGGGATACTGATAGAGGGAGTGCAACCTACTTTCGTGTAGGACAAGATAAAATCACATGACTGTGGGACAGAATTTGTGTTAGCTGTAACCACATTCTCGGTTCCCCATTATATTTCAATGGCAGATTTTTTCCCGCTTTTAACTGTTGGAATTTAAAACTTATTTAAGCCATGATTACCTATTGCTATGCAATTGGATGCAAAGAAAAAGCTTCTAAGGATAGTTCTTTATCATTTCATAGGTATTTACAGTCAACATATTCTGTTTATATCCATTTTAGGTCAATTAAAAATTTCCTAACATCTATCACTCAGTGATTTTGGTGTTATAACTCAATAATATTTCATAGTTTGGCTTAGTTATTGTATTGAATTTATTTAACATGTTACTAAGCTTCGTTTAAACTGATGTAACTGCGTTATATTTTGTTACTTGCTTTATTTTAATCTCGAATGTGTTGCAAGCGCTTGGCTACAAGCTTGGCGGGATTTTTTCTCGCCAATACAAGTGTTTACATAAACATTATTGACCGATTAGTAATTGTGTGTTTATTTTAATGCAAATAAAGTTCTTTAAAATTTCTAATATGTTGTTTCTTTTTAACCACAATTATTGTATTATATCGTGAACAATATTAAATCCAATCTAAATTTTGCAAAACAATTTTTTATGGCATATTTACCTTATAGAACAATTTTCCTTAATGCTTTATTAATAAAAGCGTACAATAAAATCTCAATATTTAATTACAAATATAAATTAATAATTAAAGTATTTGTAATTTTTATCATTTTTTGTTGTTATTTTGGTGATTTTAATAAGCACTAATTTAACTGTTGATATTCATTTTGTAAAAAATGTTCAATATTTATAATTTATATAGCAAATATGAATGAAAACATTTTTTAAACATTTAAAAAAAAAAAGACTTACGACACTTTAATAATCTGCTTTTAAAAAGCTGTTTTTTATCTGTTTGAGAGAATGATAGAAAGCATTTGAGCATAATGTGAAATCTTGAAATGTTTTTATCAAAGAAAAGAAATAAAATGTTTATTTAAAGAAGAAAAATAATCACTTTTAATTATTGCACAAAAACAAAGTAAAAAATCTAAATATAATTTAACTCGAATACTTGTGTAAAATATATATATATATATAATATAAACTGTTTAGGAAATGAAATAGGATTTATTTTTGATGAAAATGAAAACCGACTGGACCCATGGCCAGGAAGCAAAATGTTGCGATGCAGTTTTTGAGTAGGCCAACATATGCGATATGGCGCCAAAAAGGTGTTCTTTCTCCCAGATTTTTCTAAAGTCACATGACTCATGTTGGGTACATTTTTTGAGACAGGAAACAAGCTACTAGCTCCCTCCATTTATATATCAGCTCTATGGTCTGTACAGAGTCCGATGAAAAGAGGATTCACCAAATCTTTATTTGTCCGCCTAGTGTGGAAGCTCTAGTATAATTCAATACACTACTGTTGTTATGTCGGCATAAGCGATCAGAAAAAAGCGCTGTGTGTGCAACCAGCCTTTGCTGTAGCTGCGGTCTGGTCAGTCAGTAATTTTTCTGTGTGTCTTCGAGTGGATCGGAGAATAGTAGTATGGCTTGTACTCTCAAATCAAAAGTGTCCTTTGACGATAGATTAATTACTTTTAAGAGTTCAGAATTCATAAAATTTTCTACAAGACAATTTATGTTTAAATTACATTTTCAAATAAGCATTGACATCCTTCTGATTTGCTTTATTCTTTGTTTCGAGAACATTAAATCTACAGAAAATGAAATAAAAAAGCGTTTTGATAAATAAATAATCTATTCAATATAATTGCAGATTTATTCACTGAAATCAAATCAATCGTATGAAATGAGAATTCATCAACGTTTATAAATGAGAAAAAGTATACAATTCCTATTAAAGTTTGCTGATGTAGTTAAATCAAAATAAATAATTAAATTAAAACTTCTATTAAAACACACAACATCTTGTTAGAATATATTATTACACAAAATCTTAAACCTGCACTTCCCACACAAATATTGGAGAAAAAGCAATTAAAACTGTAAATAATTCTAACTGGAAAAGTTAATTTTGACGCTGACACATTAGAAAAGATAAAAGAATAAAGAATTTGTCCTTTAAAATAATGAAATAAAAATTTGCATTGAAATCATTATAAAGGAGCCCATTCGGTTTTCAATTTTTATCTTGTTACTCTAATTATATTCACTCTGGCAATAAACAGCTTGCTCGTTGATGAATTATGATAAAGACGTAATTAATTTCTTGTAGCCATAAAATTAGTAGACCGTAATTTCGGTCAGTGGTAAAGCCTTTTAAGAAAAAAAAACGTTGTTTTAAATTACTAAACAACTGAAAATCTTATTTGCAGAACAAAAAGCCTAAACGGAAAAAGTTGTTTTGTGAGTCAAAGTGGAAAAGAATTATTGTAACAAATGATAGTTATAAAATTATTAGTAGTATCTAGTGTTACTGTGAATACTACTACGTTCAGTGGTGGCGGGGTGGTCGGCTGCATGCAAGAAGTTACTAGTGTTAATAAAAAATGAAAATAAGAAAACGACACACTTTTGTATTAGCGAACTATTTACTATGTTTTAAAATAAAATGCATCCCATCGAAGTAGGTCATCCCTTATAAAATCTCGAATTAAAGAAAAACTAGGCAGTAGATTCAAATCACTGTGGAATGCTATTTTCAAATGAATTTTAACATTTCAAGCTTTATCTTTTAAAACTGACTAACTCCAGAAAAATAAAGCTTCAAGAATTAAATTTATGTTTTGTTGAAACTTAAATTTAATTATTTAACTGATTCATTAGCTATTAAATTCTAGTAACACAGAAGCAGTTCAAATCATTTGATATAAACTGAAAATGTATACCAAAATTTTTGGATTCAAAATCATGTTTGTTCCATAATAATCCTCGTTCAACA
>JAPMOQ010054301.1:0-13346 GCA_026543055.1 Argiope trifasciata
TATAAGTCAACTTTGAAACTCTAACCTCTCCAGCCAATCAAAACCCTCGCAGCTTGGGAAAGAGATGTGTGTCTACTTTGCATATTTGAGCTAAAAGTCAAAGCATTGTGTAATGCTCATTTTATTTGATATTAGGTATTCTTTCTACCGTCGCTGATTAAATTATCCAATTTTCCAGCCTGAGTTATTATTATGGCGTATTAGGAGAATAGTTTATGGCTTTCTCCTGATGTTTTCGATTTGGAAAGATATATTTTGGACGAAGTAATTAAGGCAGCGGCAACAAGGTGACTTATTTTATGCCACAGATGAATTAAATAATTCAAGTTATTAATGCATTTGCATAGCTAACTAAAGCGGATAGTATGTGCTATTTATTTTAATTTGGCAATTATTTGCTCCATGAATAGAATAAAACTAGTCATAGAAAATAATTTTTTTAATGGTACCTTGTTATATCACATGCTCATTTAAATTTTGATTGTCTACTTATTCTTTATTATCTTTCTCGGCAGTAGGGATTTCTAGATAGTCACTTATCGGGCTTCTGGTTATTCTATTCATAGTTTAATAATACGGGTTCGAAATTTTTTATCATCAATATTGCTGCTTAAAATATTATTCAATTAAATTTCTTCATATTAATAACATAATTATTGACTTAATGTTGCCAACAGATTTCTTTGCTTTTGGTTCAATGCAATAATAATTTTAGATTGAATGAAATTTAGAATGATCGATTCTTTTATATTTCAGATTCTGTCAAAACAAATATTAACATTCAAATTTCTTTTCATAATCTGAGTTTGATAAGTCATTTAAAATTTCTATTTAATAATTATTTGTTATATTTATTAGTAAGGTATTATGAAGTGGATTCCTTTTTAATTATTAATTATTTTGATATTTGCAGCGTTTTCTGTGTTTTAAAATTATACAAATCGAATATAGTAATAGCGGACATAAAGCCTTTTGTCTTCGGCCTATAACTATTAAATTTTATGTAGTTAATAAATTAACAAAAGGCATTTTTTGTTTTGATCTTCAATAAAGGGGAAATTTCATATCTGTTGTTGCTTCTTAAACGTAACTTTTATATTACATAGTTTATAAAAATATGTATTTCATATTAATTAATTAATTTTATTTGTTCTGTGCGTTTATTTACTTTTCACTTGTCGTTAGTAAATAAGTGTGTGATTTTTAAAGATCACTCAGAACTGTATTTCCTTTTTCTAAGAAACGAATTAATAGAATCGAAATCGTATCCTATGAGTTCTGCTATTAGAATGCAAATTATATATTAAAAATTCTAGGTACTTGATTTCCCAAATTAGCACTTTATTGAATCAATAAAGAAGCAAAACGTCTCTCTGCAGTTAAGTGAAGAAAATATCTTAACTGGTTAGAAAATAAATTTAAAAAAATATAAATTGATTTTCTGGACAGTTAGCTAGTTTTAATTAACACTCGCTAAAATGTACAATTAATTATTTCATATAACTTGGTTTCTTAACAGCTCCTTCAGCAAAATGTTTTTAGTCTTAAATTTTAAAAAAATCTCAGAATTCAGTAAATTATGCCAAAGTTTCAAAAGAACATTTATTTAAAAGGCTATTTTCTTTCTTTATAGGTACACATATTCTTTCTAATTATTAGAAAAGATACTTGCAAAATAAAATAAATACTTGTAAAAAATCATCCAAAATAACACTAAAAAGCAATAAAAATTTGTACATTAAATTTTAATTATAAAATTCTAACTTTTATGTGCATTGAATCGCCATTCCAACTACACACACACACTAGCATATATGCGCTCATATAAATATACTAACAAATATATCCTGGAATAAATAATCCCAAAGTAAGAAAACTGGGAAATACTAGACCTTGAAACACTTTTTTCCCATTTATTTCAAGTAGTTGTCAATATTCGATTCACCTGCTATCGCATATATATAAATAAAAATGAATTATTGTCTGTGTGTCTTTTAAGCGCTGCCACCGGATTGCTATAAAACTTTGAATACTCATTACTTCCACTTGCGGAATGGTTATAGGCTTAATAATATTAGGTAATATTTAAAAATTATTTTTGGATCTATTTTCAACATCTATTAACCAAGGATTATTGTTAAATTAACCCGCCAATGAGACGCAACAGATTCCGTAAAGGTGCTAAATTCAAACCAGAGGTTAATATTTCGTAGCTACTGTACGTAAATACTACATAAGTCGTTCTTTGAAGTAACAGCCTTATTAGAGAGTATGAGAGACAGTTTTGGAGAAAGCACTCCTACAAGATTGGAATTTTAATTAAAAATTTAAATTTTAACGGGTTTTTTGGCAGCATCTTCTGGAAATATGAGAGTACCAAAAAATTGCATTATCTTAACTTCAAAAAAATATTAATTAAACTGTGTCAACAAATTTATTGCATTCATGTATTTTCTGTGTTTAATCAAAAATTTGGGTAATCACATTTTTAATATTAATCTTGAGAATTCCAAACAAATATCAAACGAATCACTAAAGATACAAAAAATAGTTTCTTGCCTTTAAAATTCTCCAAAAATGCCAAGCATTGCAATTCTAAAAGAATACATAAATCGATTATATAAAAATGAATAGTTGTTTGTTCGTACTTCATGCGCTGCCGTACAATTCAACCGATTTCTGTGCAACTTGGTCAACTCATTGCTTGCACCTGCGTGAAGGTTACAGTTATAACAGACAGAGTACAGTTATAATATCTGTTATATAAAAATAAATTTTTATTTGTTCGTATCCTATGCACTGCTGTCTTGTTCAACCGATTGCGACGAAACTTGGTAAAATCTATGTTGCATTTCCGCGAAGATTATATTTTAAAACTGATAATGGAAAAAAGTCAAACAGCACATGACATTCGGAATTAATCGCAAATATACCAAACAAAATAAAATTATTATGATTGACTGATGTTAATGTGAGGGAAATGAAATCAAAAATACTTCTTGAAAGCGCTAATGTGTTTCTTCTCATTAATGAATAGTCTTCTGAACAGGATGTTATTATTCAGTGTGCTCACTATTTTGTCTGCAGCAAATCGCACATACGAGTATTATTCAGAGTTGATCTCACTCATCTATACTTATAATAAAGCTCAGTGTGTGTGTGTGTGTGTTGGCGCTCTACAGGCCAGACCATTTGACCTACAGCTACCAAATTTGGTACATGTATACCTTGGAGGTCCGGAATGTGCACCTCGGAGCCCTTTTTTCGAATTTTTAATTAGAATTTGAATTAATTAAAATTTAAGCGAAATTTCGACGTTTTTCCGCTATAACTTCCGAAAATATTATTGCACAAGCATGATTTTTATATCATTTTAAAGATAAAAAAATTAGCTTTCTAATGATATCAGTTTTTTTAATTTATAATGTAAACTTCTATTTTTAATGAATTTTTAAAGAAATATTTTAACCATGTTTTTATCACGTGACTGGATAAAATAAAAGAATGCCGGAAGTTCAAATAAAAAAAATATCATCGCAAAATAAATCTACAGAAATGCAACTTTCAGCACGTGACTGGATAAAATAAAAGAAATATAAAATGTGATATTTTCTTTGAAAAATAAATGCAAAGCAAAGGTTTCTACAATCGTTTGCAATATCTATACCATTAACTCAATAAATCTTCTTCATTTACGGTAAACTTGATTGAATTTTGACAGGATATGCATTGAAATCCCAACTTAATGGCATATTTATGTTATCGTTTGCAATATCTGTATCATTAATTTAATACTTTTTTTCCCTTTCTCGCTTTCTTTAAAAAAACATATTTAATATTTTGGCAACATCATCGAAATTTTTTTAATATTTTGGAAGCATAACCGATGGTTAAAACTGACGGATTTATAAAATTAAAGAATGTTACTAGGAAAAGGTGTACTTTTAGAACTTTCCGTCCATCATCTTAAAGAAAATACTAATTTCAGATCAATCAATGCCCGGAATTACTTCAAGGCTAATGAATATGTGATTTAATTGAAAATTTTAGAACGCTTTACTCATGGCGAGCCAGCTGGTCGCCAAAGGCGGCTAGTACAAAATAAATTTTTTATCGATGCCACTCAAGGTTAGTTATATATAATGGGAATTTTCCAGCCTTAACAATAATTTTGCTATTTATTAAGTGAATCTATAAACAATATTTCAATTATACAAATATATGTCTTGTTGGTTTCTTTGTCAAAAATTATGTTCCTAAACGTTTGTCACTTAATAGATGTAACAATCTGAAAATTAGCCAAATCAAGCTTCATAAACAAAGGAGGAATGACAAGAGAGCAGATTGTTTACGAATTGCAAATTTACGTGTTTTAGAGTCTCAAGATCAACATGGGCAAGAACTGAAAGACAACATTTACATGCTACCTGATTACGAGCATCAGAATCAAAAAACAATATGAGGCAAAAAGCGTGACAACTATCCTTAAAGGAACGTTTATTGGATTTGTGCTCACTCCACTCATTCCTATTATCCATTGACCACATGCCTTTTGATTTCAAACGACTGCATTTCCCATTCGTCTTACATTCTCGATGACCGTCAACAATGTGCATGATCAATCACTTCAAGTATACGGAGTGAACCTAAAAAATTCAGGTTTTACACATAACCAGTTGTATGCTGGATGCTACGAGTCGGACAGTCAAGAAATCAATTTGTGTCTTCTGAAGATGGGAAAACAAAAACAAAAATATTACCTCCTCGAAAGCTCTTGAATAATAAAATAAAAAAGAATAAAAATTATTTACACTTCTCTTTTATATATCATTCAATTTCAATGAATATACTCATTTCCGATATGAAAATAAATATATTTTTCTATTATTCCTAATTAAACAAGACAGTTATTTTGAGTTTCAAACGATATTCCAAAAATTATTTATTCTGTGGTAGCAACGTACCGGATACCAGCTAGTCTGTAATATAGACGTTGAAAAAAGTATTTTCTTTTTTGAAAATAAAGTTTGATTTTTAAAAAACTATTTCATTAATTACAGTACCGTATAAAGAAAATATAAAGATATCAATGAATTTGTTTTCTTAATACGAAAGTCTATACTGTTTTCTGGAATTACGTTTCCTGGTTTTGAGGTGCCTTGTGTCATCTATACAATTACAAATGTACCAGATTTTATGGCTGTAAATCTGATAGACATTCACACCCGAACACATAAAGGATCAAACAAATAAACTATTTCTTGGGTTACGGTGTCAATCCCAAATGAAAGACATTTAGAACATACTAAGCCTCAAAACGGTGTCTCTCCCCACCTCTCCCAGTTATTTAAAGCAGTTGTCTTTATCCGAGACTCGGTTTATCGGGTCTAAAATAAAACTAGTTGAAACAATCACCAATAGGTTTTTAGATAAAGCTTGGTACAAATCTTCCCGGCTAATTACAATACCCTATAAAGAAGATATAAAAATCAGAATGAATTTATTTTATTTGTACTTACAATCTAAGTTCTTGACTTGATGCGATAGAACTTTTTGTTCTTTTCTAAAATTACATTTTCTTAAATTTTTATGTCTTTTTTCTCTATCCAAAGGTGATTAATGTTGTGGGGAAATTGTATGATAGGTGAAGTTTTAGCGAGTGATTAATACTTTCTCCTATATGAAATCTGTCCGCTTTTTAAGACAAATGAAGAAGACGACAGTTTTCAATTATTCTTATCCGAAATATCTTGCAAGTTTTTCACTATTTTTTACATTAGAAGAGTTTTTATCTTTTGAAATTTTCTGCTCCTATCCTGACAAGTTTTAAAACTTTTATTACATTATAAATTACAATGATCGTGGCTAAATTTTAACTCTGAACGTGAAGGATCCTTATTAATTCAAAAAAAAGTAAGGCTGATATGATTGCCCAAACCCAAATTGATTGAAAAGATAAAAAGTGAAAGATTCTTGTAGTATATAATTATATTTAAGAATAATTTAATAATAAAATAAAGATTGTCTGATTATGCAAAAAGTATTATCATGTATCGATATTTCAGATTAGAAGTTTGAATTGATGTCACTTTAAAAAAATATATAAAAATTATTATTAAAAATGTATAAATTTTTCATAAGAATTTATGCAACTGCTATTAAATAATTTTCCAGGTAATCATGTTTTAGTTTTATGTTTTGGTTTTTAATTTATTATTCATTGTTATTTATATTATGAATACAACATTTCTTAGATTCTCCACTAGATGGCATTTTTGTCATAGAATCAAAATACTGTTAATCTATTAATTGGTCGTTATCTCCTAAAAATAAATAAATAAATACTTATAAATAACTTTAAAAATAATTCCATTGATGATGTAATGTTATGATAGCTATCATAAGCATTAGAATAACACATTGAAATCATTTAAATAATTTTGAAAGCCAGTAACCTGACATATGAGCAACTCGTCTCGGGTCCTGATTCGTGCATGGTTATTCTTTATCCTGTGCTCTATCTGTAAGGAGCTCCCCTGTAAAAAGGGGTTGTGCAAGTGAATGTAAGTGTTGTGACCTGTGGAAGAGTGAATGAAATGTATGAATGAAGTTCACTCCGTGAAAAGGATTCTGGTACATAAGTAGCTAAGACGTACAATTTGCGCTGTAGGGCGCTAGTGAAAACAAGAGATGTCTCTCGGCTAAAAACCGCTGACTTGGTCAGCGGGCTTATCTATCCTTAAAAAACAACAGCAACGGATTTTAAAAACTAACCAATCAGGAAACGAGTAGACAATTGTTTGCAAGATTTTATTTACAAACATGAAATAAACAAATCGTGTTAATTAAATAGTACAAAATAAAATTTAAAAGAAGTGCCTACTAATACCATAGAATTCTGTGCGATGTTAAGGAAATTTCAGTGCGCAGTATTAAACAAACTTGTAACTTATTCTATTGAAATTATTTTTGACGATTTTTATATGCAATTGATTTAATTCATTTCATATAAAATATAGTTGACTGGTAATATTACATTCAGCAAATAGATATTGTATCAAATATAATGTAGAAATCAAATATGTATCATGGCCTATTTAACTGCGAATTACTGTATTGGTAGGAATATGTAATATCGATTTCCTGAAATGTTAGTTTCAATTATAAATAGGGGGAGATTACAAATATTCTTAAGGAATGCCTGGTCTGTGATATCCGACTTTAGCAATCAATTGGCAACTTAATAACGGATTTGGCATGCAATTTAATTTTTAAGTTGTTCTTAAAAATTCTGAAAATTTGGAAATAGATAAAACTTAATATCTGTTATAGATTTGGAGCTTCAGTGTAATTCTTTTGACATTGTACGCCCTAGAAAACCTGCATAAACTGGAAAGATCTAAGCAAATCAGTCTTGTGAATTCTTTGGAGAGTTGATAACTAATAGATCTAAGCTAAAAGATCTGAGAGTCATATGTTACAGCTGCTGTTTTATACTGTTACGGATTTCCCTATCTTAATCCGTCGTGTTCTTTTTACACGTATAGTGGGTGTGTATGGTGTGAGAAGATGATGAGCATACAATGATCAGTCTTTTAGTAGAAGACACAACACAGCCGTTTATTTACAGACGCGACGAACACACAGCAGCACACAATAACAACAGTAGCTCACAAGTAGTAACAATATCCACAGCACTGGCTATAGTATTCGTCGCTGCTTCCTCAACAGACTGCAAGGCACACCGCTCAATTCTGCACTTGCTTGGCTCCTCCGCTTCTTGCCTTCTCCTCTGGAGGACTCGTTATTTAACGTCGATTCCGACTACTCTACTCCGACTCAGGTTGAAACTGTCGCCCTTATATAGTTTCAGGAGGAGTGGCTAGAAATGTCTCGACCAATCAGGGCGTATCTGGACGTATCTCGGTTCCAAATGGACGAATCAAAAAGATTCTCGATGTTTCGGGTACTTTCCATTATGTCGCCAAATTCGTTGCCAAGTCGCCAAGTTTTGGGATCATTTTTAAGAGCATCCGCAGTATCCAGTACAGAATACTGTAAATCCTTCTTCCCAGTGAAGGAACCAATCATGCTGGGAAGCAGCATCACAGACTCGTAACATTAATAACAATAGCTATTTGTTGTTTGTGGGGATGTTGATTTATATAATCTTTGTTTATCCTGTTTACGTTTTGTGCATAAAGTGAAATAAATATGTGTGCATATTGTGAAATAAAGAATAGTAATCTATTACATAGATGTAGGAACAAAAAAAACATACTAGCTACCGTGCTTAAGCAGATTTTTATAAGGATATTGAACATAAAAATGATTCTTTGCAATTTTCCTTCAGAAGTTTTTTCAAGTTCATCAAATCATGGTAATACGAATTTGAAAAATTCTTATTTTTAAAACCTTGAAAGCACTTTTAAAAAACACTTTTTGATGTAATTATTACTTTATAAACAATTAATTAGTTCTTAATATAATATGCTGATAAACTTTTCTAAAGAAAAACGGTATCACATTTTAAATATCAAGATAAGGTTTAACAAATAGTATATGTATTCTTTGTAACATCATAGAAACTGTGTGGTTCTAGTAAATAATTACGGAATTTCGTATTTCAGAATTCTATATTCAATATTAAATGCAGATCTCCATAATAAAACTTCTTAAAATGTTCTTCTTAATTAAGAATCAGTTTGTTTAAGAAAACTGCATTTCCATCGGTTTAATTACATGAACATTTATTTTAATCAATTGATAGTTATTTTATGAATCTATTTTAATTAATAACAGAAATCTAATATAACATTGAACGTATAAGAATGCAACAAAAAATCATAATTAAAATACAAACAAAGCGTCTGAAAGTGAAAATGTTTTGTGTCACAGTTACTGCTAATCTGATGATTCATTAAAAATAATAACAATACAATTAAACACACAAAAAAATTGAAAAACAAAACTTATACTGCCAAACAGTTTATGAATTAAAAGAGTGCTTCAGGTTTGTAGTTCGCAAAACCGCTCCATAACGATGTAAAAATATCAGAAAATATTCGAAAAGACATATTTCTGTACATTTGAAAAACCCATGATCAGTCGCAAGCAAAGTTTACTAAACTTTACTACATTTTATCACGACTTATCCCGAATTATTTCTTCAAAAAATCAGATTTTCCCTCCCTCCGGTAGTACCGAAAGTTCATCAGAATCATTACGTCGCACAAAATGACTCTCTGGTGATTGATTGCCGTAATCGTGAATAACAAGATATTTCGGAAGTTTTATGAAGCATGGGAATGGCTATTTTAAGCACTGTTGAGCATCCTAAATCAATTAATGACAAGCTGCTGTATTAGATAGGAACAGCTATCAGAAGTGCCTGCGATACTGCACCTGATTAAGAACTGTTCATCTTTATTACTAGAAAGTAATCGGATACAAGCATCATATAATTGGATTGATAAGGATATGGATTGATTTTTTAGATAAAAAGTATGGGAGTATTTCAAACATTTTATTTTAATAAATTGCAATTAATAATTTCAATTTTGCTTTTAGTAGAATTCTAATTCATAGATTTTTTTTTAATTTACATAAGAATTCTGAAATTTCTTCTTGAAATATTTCTTAAGAATTTTATATCTTGTTTCGATTCAAAATGATGATGGAGACTGTTGTCCTGTGAAATCATTTTCATTTACGAATAAATTGTCTCAAATTACAGTTTTAGGATTGCATTACCTAAGTATCATACACATCATATTTTGTTGGCAAGACATCAGTTTTATGAACCAATTTTTTGTTCTGTAAGCCATGAGGTTTACCACGCGTTAAATTTATGATTAATATATGATTTGAAAAATGAATATCAATTCATCTTTAAAGTAAATAAATAAAGTTTTCGCTTTTATGGCTAATGAAACCTTCGCAGAGGTTTTGGTTTTGTTTTGAAATAATTCTTTCGAATACTGTATTTTGTGCTCCTCTAATCTGATAATAAAGACAATACGATTATACTAAAAGATTAATCTTAATATAACTCCCTAATTCTTATAATATTTAAATCAAGTTCGATAATAAATTTTTACTTGCTCTCAAACAGAATTATTTGTTTCTACATCTAATTCATACATATGTATGAACAATATAACTTATGGAGAATAAGAAGTAAAACAATACTACACGTTCACAAATTATGGAAGAATATTAATATGAAAATTTTAAAAGCAGATTATTTACGATTTCCTTCAAAAAATGCGTATCTTTACGGTCAAAGGAAATTTTTACAAATTACAATTACAGTATATTTTATTGTTTAATTACGTTTTTTTTTTATATATTTCTGGATATGTGATCAGTTTCACAAGAAAAGATTAGAATATCAGTAAAATTTAAGATTGTGCATGTCTCGGATCTACAAAGGATGAAGCAAACTTCAAATCTATTGAACTCTAACAAAGAAAAAAGCTGAAATCCGATTTAGCAAATTTCAAGCTACCATATGAGAAAATTCCTTTTATATCATATAGTATCATCCCGTCAGAAAAACATAATGTTCTCACATAAATCATATTTTGAAATCACCAACATTTAGAGAAACGACGGTTTTTAACCATTTCAAAATCAATCAATAACCATTCAAAAATTTCTAATTTTTTCCCCTTGATTTCAGAGTTGTTTTCGGAAAACCCAGTTTGAACCGGTTTAGAAAAATTACGTGACTGTCAGATTACCCATGCGTAGATATTGAGAAAAAGATGAGCTTTAAAGAAATTGAAGAATTGTAAAATCGTTCGAGCTCGAAAACTTTTTTTTGTATATATATATATATATAATTTTTGATACTATTCTTTACTACTTCGTGTTCATTTTCCTTTTCTACTCTGTGTTTCTTATGGCTTTAACTTCTTAAGACCTTGCCCTTTATTGATCAGACTGGAGAATCGAGTTCACAGTGAACCTTCGCGCCAAGTTGTAATTTTTTGTTGGTGGTAAGTCGCCAAGTGTAGCAATCGTCTTTGCCATTTTCTAATAACCCTAAAAGTAAAAATTTGATGCCTCAAAAAGGATAAATCGCCAGTTTTCTGGCTATGCATTTTGTTGCTTCAAAACCCTCAAACCAAAACAACATCATATTCTCACATGATAATAAGCAAAATATCTTCAATTTTCAAGTCGTTACATTTATCTTATTAATGGATTCGTTTCAAAAAGTTATGGATTCAAACAACAACTCCTATATGTTTTGCCATCTGATCATTGTTCAAAGCCATCAATTTCTTTTTGAAACATAATTGTAATCATTTTTTCTGATTTCATAAGGTCTATTTAAAAACAAATGTTTGCATTCTAGAATTTTTTGTCCATTTGTATTTTACAATCAAATTCTCTTATTGCTATTGCAGCGAATACATTTATTTCTATTTCCTAAAACATATAGAGTACAATAAATAATATTAAATTCTAATTTTCCAATGAAGAATAACTTTTTGTATAAAAACTCGCTATCCTTTTTCCGAAAAATGTTTATCTTGACAGCTTTTCACGTTTTCAAAATCAGTCAGCTTATTTCAGTAAAAAATAAAATTCTCATGCCACTGTGATTTAGATAATCTGCTTTGATTTATATGCTCTTTAGAAAAGCAAACTTTTAGGAAACACATCTTTCTAATGCTTAAGCCATCTAACAATATGTCCTTTGTAATGTGTTTCATTGAATTTATGCAGATTTATCTTTGTTTATTCATAGCTCGAATACAGAAAGAACGTTTTTGAATTTGTTTATCGCATTTGGCATTACCATATTAAGTCAAAATATCGTTTGCAATTCATGTCATAATATTTCTTCATCTATTCATTGTAAAAGTATTTTTCTTTAAAATGAAATATATTTTTGGTAATATATTATTGCTTTGTTAGAATTTTACTTTATTTTTATTTTTGCTTTTATAGAGTTTTGTATCACTCCTTTTGATTTATTATTTGGCAGACTATTGTCGATCCAGGAAATAATAAATTTCATACAAAATCAAATCAAAAATCCTACATTAATAGGTGATGCACGAAATATATTTGTTGTTTTTCTTCTAGTCTTTTATTGTCAAGTATTTTATTTAAATTTTATTATCTGTTTGTAAGACCCCATTTGAGTCCAAATACTCCAAGTTAGGAACACGATTCCTTTAAGGAATCACCATATGCTTGAACTTTGTGAATGTCAAATGCATACCTGCTAGAAAGGAAGAATAAAAATCGTCCCAAGAGTTGCTCTCGTATTCAGGCTGTTACAAAATCTTTTAAAAAACAATACTCGTATCACATCAATAATATTAAACCAACGTACACCAAAACAATACTCGTATCACGTCATATTATTGGACCAACTGTCGCAATTTGCATATTTGCCTTTACATTAAAACTTCAGACAATGTAGTCAGACATTTTTTATATGATAATCCCAAATAGTCATAGTTTACGATTACTTGTTTAGCAATTTATATAATTGTTCTTATCTCAAAAGGTTGAAATTTTCCAGTCTTTTCTTAACCAAATCAGTCAAATCTATCTCAATTATAACTTTCACTCGAATGGATTCGTTCAAACACCATGCGTAGGTGTCATAGGTGTATAGAACAAAATATACATTTTATATTAACGATTGCTATGAACTATGGCCTACAGAGTATGCCAGTAAGTACGTATTTAAAACCAAATAAATAACGGGAAAGGTGGAATTCCTAAGAAATTGAACCTTTAATTCCCATTCTCCTTATTTGCTTCAGTAGTTTTCATTTACCTTGAAGGAATTAGTTATATCTTATTCCACATGGACATGGAATTCCCTGTGGTGCATTCCATGTGCCAATCTGCCTGCTTTCTAGAATTATCGCTCCTGAGCACTCTGCTAGTGTTTAGGCAAAATTTGAAGAGGTTTTTTTAGTAATGTTATATGAAAATAATTTTAGGGTTGAGATTAATTTGAGAAAAGAGATCTAATTTAATTAATTAAATTAGTTGTTTTTGAGACGTTTCAACAACACCAATTAGTCAAGCACACAAAATTAAATTAGGATAACAGAAAAATCCATGCATACCCTGAAAACTAAATATGGACTGCAATAGAAATATGGAAGTTGATGTAGTAAACTGAGTAATGGGAAATTTAACGATTTCTGTATTTTGAAATATATAAGTGATTAAGAGAATTTTAAATTCTCTAAAATATTGGAAACCATAATTGCTCAGCATTTCTGAACCATTATTGAATTTTCCCTTCATTTGTAATCCTTCCAATGATAATCATAATGCTGTTAAAAGCGTAATTTCAAATTCCT
>JAPMOQ010054311.1:0-11676 GCA_026543055.1 Argiope trifasciata
CTATAGCTACTGGGAACCGTTGGATCTTTTCCAGGTTTTAGGATTGGAACAACTGCAGCTGTTTTCCAGACTGAGGGGAAATAACCATAAACAAGACAACTATGTATAATGTTAAGGAGAAATTTTAAGTAGTTGTCTGGGAGAGATTTTATCATTTTATTATTAATACAGTCGATGCCAGGGGCTTTTTTCACATTTAATTTTTTAATATAATTAGTTAAATCAGTAAGAGTAGGGGGGGGGATGTTTTCAAATTTGCTCGGAAGGGAGGTGCAAAAGCTTTTGACTGTATTATTTACAGTTTGTTCAGTGTCGCGATCAGTAATGTCATTAAGTTGAAATTGTTTCTCGAGGCTGCACGCCAAGCAGTTTGCTTTTTCATCATCTTTAGTTGCAATACTAGCTGGGCCTTTAAGGGCCGGAATGTTCAGTTTTTTGCTTTTATATCTTTTAACTAGTTGCCATAATGAGCCGTCTTCTGTATTTACATTGATGAATTTATTTATAATTTCCTCACTTTTAAGTTTGTTGTTCAGTTTTTCTATGTCCTTGTTTAATCTGTTCATGAATCTCTTGAAGAATGGGTCCCTGCTATTTTGAAAAATTTTCCTGGCAATGTTCCTGTCCCTTATTAAATCACGCATTTTGGGGTCTATGAAATTTTGACTAGTTATAATTGGGGTTGAGGCAAGGTTTTTTGCATTTAAAATCTGTGATTCAAATATTTGCACATACTGATCAATTTTAGCAGTGCTGGTAAAATCTTCTATAAGCGGCGTTTCCGATTGGCTGAGAGTCAGCTTGAAGCTATCCCATTTAGTCTTAAATTTGCCTGTTGGGTTTGGGAGAGAGTATTTGAAATAAAAATTTAAGAGAACAGGGTTGTGGTCAGAACTGAGCTCCGGTAAGGAGTGTATTTCATAAGGGTACAGGAAGTTTTTAGATAAAGTTAAATCGAGGGTGTTTGCGGAAGTCGTGCCAAATCGTGTAGGAGTAGTGGGAGATATTATATCTAATCCGGCCTGCAGGGCGAATGATTTTAGAGCTTTGCCTTTCTGGCAGTTGTATTTACATCCCCAGCTAGCGTGATGGGCATTAAAGTCTCCACAAAAAATTATGTTTTGGCCTAGTTTCATTAAATTTTCAATATCAAAAATATAGTTGTTATCATCGGCTCCGGAGGGGACATATACAGAAATTAATGTTAAGGGGTCTTGATTTTTAAGATTAAGTTTAATAACGCTAGCTTCTACGTTGAGTAGTAATGGTGGGGTGACCTCGTTGTGAGGTAGACCGTTTTTAACAAAAATTGCAGTGCCTCCTCTGCGCCGGTTAAGCCTATAACTGTAATAAGAATAGTAGTTTGCCAGGAATATTTTTCCTTGTGGTCTAAGATGGGTTTCCTGAACTAGAATGATATCTGGGTTATACTTATTTACAAAATTACGGAAGTCGAATAATTTACTGCTAATGCCATTTGCGTTCCAGTACACTATGCGAAGGCTATTATGAGAGAAAGCTGTTACACTTTAAAGGATTCCGGGTTAAGAAGAGCAGTAATTACATATTCAAGTTTTTGCATGGGGTCGGTAAACATTTTTGATTTTCTTAAAGCAGCGAAGAATGTGGGGAAGGATTGCATAATAATTTTCATTTCATTCATCGCTTCCATAAAGCCAGTGAAGCTTGACGAGCTCTCCGTGCTGTGTTTGTTTACATTTTGGTGCGTTAGGCCGCTTAATAGTGGCTCCACCTGTTGTGAGCTAGTTGGTACTGCTCCTTCACCTGGCGCCCTCTCTTGGCGGCTAGTGTTGTTAACACATTCAGCGTAAGATATATTAGTTCTAACGGCTGCCTGATTTCTTATCATGTAATTCTCTCTATTAACGCGGGCGTTTTGATTTTTTGGGAATAATTTACATCCCCTATAAGAGGCTATATGTCCCCTTTCCCCACAATTAATGCAGGTTGGGACTTCTGATAAACAAATTAGACTCTGACTCGAATCACGACAGATATAGAAAAAAGAAAACTAATCCTGATAAACGCACTCCTTGAATAAATTCCCTATTTCCTCATTCGCCGGCACTGTACAATAGTTGAATCCAGCTCATCTGATTGGACACCGCCTCTCCCTCCCCTGCGAATTCCTGATTGGCTCTGAAGACTCTCTCCCCTTCCCACGCTCCTGCCTGTCTCTGCCTTGCTCGGACTCTCACTTAACAAACCAGTATGCCTTCCAGCCAGGTGCATTTAACAACGCCAGGTTCTTCTACGCACCATGACCGAAGATAGCCTTGCTCCGCAAGGCGGGTACTTCGTTGAACCTCACTACTAATCTGCAGGTAGGGATAGAGTATTTAAAGTAAAAGTTAACAAGCACAGGATTATGATCAGAGCTGAGTTCCTGTAGGGATTGAATGTCGTAAGGGTACAGGAAATTTTTAGTAAGAATTAGATCAAGGGTATTCGCGGAGTAGGTGCCAAATCTGGTAGGGGTAGAAGGTGCGATGATATCTAATCCGGCCTGTTGGGCGAATGATTTTAGGGTCTTGCCTTTTTAGCAGTTATAATTACAACCCCAGCTAGCGTGGCGTGCATTAAAGTCTCCACAGAAAATTTGATTTTGGCCGAGTTGCATTAATTGTTCAATGTCAAGTATGAAGTTAATATTATCAGCACTCGGGGGGACATAAATAGAGGTTCGAGTTAAGGGGTCCTGTTTATTAAGATTAAGTTTAATTACGCTAGCTTCGACATTGTGTAGTAAAGTAGGGGGGACCTCATTGTGGGGTAGACCGTTTTTAACAAAAATAGCAGTGCCTCCTCTGCTTTGATTAAGTCTATAGCTATAATAGGAAAAATAATTTGCCAGAAAAATTTTTCTTTGCGGTCTAAGGTGCGTTTACTGCATAAGAATAATATCAGGGTTATACTTATTTACGAAGTTACGGAAGTCATTGATTTTGTTACTAATGCCATTTGCATTCCAGTACACAATGCGAAGACTATTTTGGGGGAACAGTTAAGTTAGAAATTATCAGTTGAGTTTGACATTTCCATCATGAATAATTATAATTTGGCTCTTGGATCGGGTATATTTTTTAGTTTTCTTAACGTGGCAAATAATGTGGGAAATGCCTGCATTAATTATCTCATCTCCTTGAGTGCTTCAATGAAGCCGAAGGTATCAGTACTTGGAGAAGATGAAACGGTGGCTTGGCTGGTTTGTTTACTATCAAGTGGCGCCCCCTCCTGTCGGCTAGTTGCGTGATTTCGGTCAACTGGCGCCATCTCTTGTTGGCTATTGTTTTTGAAAGCTCCAGCGTAAGATACATTAGGCCTGACATAGGATTGATTGCGCTGGGTGTAATTAATCCTGTTGGTTTGCGCGTTGTAAGCCTTGGGGAATTTAATACACCCTCTGTAGGAGGCGATATGGCCTAATTGATTGCAGTTAATGCAGCGAGGAGTATCTAGTTTTTCTTTTATGAGGCATTCATTTGTGTTATGGTTCCCACCGCATTTAAGACATCTAGGTTTGATATTACAATTTGTCGAGCTATGGTGAAAATAATTGCAGCGATAGCATTGCGTTGTTAGGTTCCTTCCTCTATAGGTCTCAACTTTAACACTTAAATGACATATATGATTTATCTCAAAAATTTTATCCGATCTTTCATTTTTGGGTAGCTCGATTAGGTAAAAGGGTAGCGGCTGCCTAGTTCTTAGCTGTTTTAACTGGTAGACGTTTTCTACAATAAATCCTAACTGTTTAAGATCCTCTTTTATCTCGGTGATTTCACAGTTGTGAGGCAGTCCTTTAATGACCACTTTTAGGGGTCTCTTATTTTTCGGAGTTATAATGTAAAAGTCATAGCCCTGCTGTTTACAAACAGTTCTGACTTGCTCGTACTGTTCAGGGTTATTAGCAAAAATTTTAATATATTCCTGCGTAGTTTTATTAGTTGTAGGGCCACATTGTTTAGCAATATTAGTCAAAATTTTGCTGAACTCTTTACAGTGTTTCAGCATGATTGGAGGGATTTTAGGTTCAACAGTTTCATTATTATCCGGCAAGTCACTTAAAGCTTGAAATTTATTTTGCGTGGGGGTGGTTATCTTTGGTGAATTAGGTCTCGGTCTATTGGTTTTTCTTTTAGTTGGAGACTGGAAATCATCATTAATATTAGAATCAGTTTCAGTGGGGAGAGGGGTTTTATTATAGATACAGTAAGAGTCCGGGCACGGCTCATTAATAAGAGAATATTTCTTACCCTCCATCTCATCCAATAGCCTGGTCTTCAGAGTGCGCCTCGCAAAGTAAATTTGGTGCTCATAGGTGTTATCCCCATTATCTCGTCTAGAAAGTCTCAGTAGTTCTTTACCAAGTACATCTAGCTCCGACCTAACAGTACTAATCTCAAGTTTTAAATGTAACAGACTGTCACATCTAATACAGATTTGTGGGCCTTCGACAATAACATCATCCCTAGAACAATTCGGGTCAAGAATCATCTCCGAGTCAACTTCCGCACATAAGCGCTTAGCGCCTTCCTCGCTTGCGCCACCGACCATGTCGATGACTAACACGAGAAAGACATGCGTACGTAAGAACTGGACGCAGATAAGCGTTGTAAATAAGCATTTTATTATCTCTAGTCATTTTGGAGTTTCGAGAAATTAGGGGGTAGAATTTACGAGTTAGTTCTCGAAACTTATTTTTAGTATAAATAAAATGGGGTTTCCAGGTTAGTTTATTGTCTAAAATGACTCCTAAATATTTCTATTCCTTAGACCACGAGATGTTTTGATTATTAATTTTAATGGGGCGTACATGTTTATTAGAGTTAAATTTACTAAAAAGGATAGCTTCTGTTTTGCTGGGGTTTATGGCAATTTTCCATTTGATAAACCAGTCTTCAAGAGTACTGAGGTGTCTGGTGAGTGCTATTGAGATGAAATTTGGATTTTTGTTTCTGGCTAGTATTGCTGTGTCATCTGCATACATGCAAAGCATTGTATTGAATTGTTTAGGTATGTCGTTAATGTATAGTGAGAATAGGACAGGTCCAATTTTTGATCCTTGCGCTACGCCTGCTTTAATAGGTTTTATTACTGACAATGTGTTGTTTACACGTACACGGAAGGATCTATTTTCGAGATAAGAAATAATGATTTTGATTATGTACTGAGGATAGATAAGGCCGTCCTGCCAAACTCTATCAAAGGCCTTCTGAATGTCTAAAAAGACTGCAGCAGATTTTTGATTATTTTCAAATCCTTCCTCGACATACTCCACTACTCTGACTAACTGATGGGTGGTCGAGAGGTTGCTCCTAAATCCAAATTGTTCTGGGCATAGAATATTATTATCTTCCAGGAAGGTATTGAGTCTTTTTAAAATAATGTGTTCAGCTATTTTACTAATGGAGGGGAGAAGAGAAATAGGTCTATAGCTGACTGGTTCAGTGGGATCCTTTCCTGGTTTTAGAATTGGGGCTACAACTGCAATTTTCCATTTACTTGGGAAGTGGCCGATTGCCATAATTTTAAAAATGATAATTTGCAATAATAGAATAAATTTAAGGGGGAGATTTCGAATAATTTTATTGTTGATATTATCAATACCAGGTGCTTTGTTAATGTTTAGTTTTTTAATGCAGTCATAAATTTCAGTAATTAGTGGTGGGCTAACATTATTAGAATAGTTTGGGAGACAATTCAGGAAGCCTTTAACAGTGTTATCTGGGTTGAATGTTGCAGCTTTCTGCATTATGGTGAAATAGGTTACACCTATAACACTGTCTTGTTATGTTCCTTGCTTTGTAAGGTTCGATCGTAACTCTTAAGTAGCCTATATTTTGTATGTTGTAGATTTTGTTTAAGTTGTCACCTCTCTCTAGATCGACTAAGAAGAAGGGTAGTTTACGTCGAGTCCTCGTTTGCGTGAGTTGCGTAACTTTGGTGACGGGGAAGCCTAGTTCATTTTTTAGATAATTGTGAATTTCGTTGGTGTTTTGATCTATATGTAGTCCTTTAATAACAATTTTAATGGGACGTTTATTCTTAGGTTGGATTATGTAGTACTCGTAACCCTGAGTTTTACCATACTGTTGTATTTTCTGATGTTGTTCGTGATTGGCTGGATGGATTTTCACGAAATCGCTATTTAGTCTGTTTTCTGTTTTGCCGCAAGTTTTTTCAATATCGGCTAAGATTTTTTGATATTCTTTAGAATATCGCAACATGATAGGTGGAACACGTGTGATGGGTTCAGCATTTTTAATTTCGACATCAATTACGTTTTGTTGAGGGGTGAATTTATTATTTGTTGAAACCGTGTTATTAATATTGCCCTGATTAGGGTTTCTCGCGGTTTTTCTCTTGGTTGGTGATTTAAAGCTATTATCATCATAATTGGGTTCGGGATCTTTAGTATTAAGAGTTTTGGGGCATTGCTCATCCTGACAAACAAAAGTAACTATACGACCTTTGGCCTCCTCCAGTCTTGAGATAGCATCAATTCTTCTTCCTTCATGGTGGTGGAGGTAGGGATGGTCAGCTGAGACGCCTAAGTTTCTGTAGTTCATCATCGATTTTGCAATCGCGTCCAATTCTAGATTGAGGTTAATTATATCAATCTCATTGAGTAATCTCTGCTGACAGCTGTCGCAGATTTTTGGTTATTTACTTGCATCTCTGTAACGGTAACGATAACGATGTGTTCGACGGAGCGCCTAGCCCAACAAGTATGGGCTTGATCTCCGTTACTAACAACTTAATTTGGAGCCTAACTTTCGGTTGATGGACTTGACCGGCTTCGATGTAATCTTGAAGTGTGAGAGGAGAAGGCCAAAAGCACAAGGACACAAGGAATAGAATTTGGGACGCCATCCCCGATCGACTAAAGACTTTAGAGATGATCGAAATGGTTTGTTCTTAAGTGAGGAAGGTCTGGAAATGAAGTGGGTTATGAGTTGGATTAGCGAGGCACCTAGCCCCGGGGGGCTTATCCTCGTTCATGATAGCGTTCAGTAGGCCTTGCAGTCAGTAAATGCCGTGATCATCGGTAATGGTAACGGTAACGGTAACGACGTGGTTAACGGAGCGCCTAGCCCAACAAGTATGTGGCTTGATCTCCGTTACTGAAAAGAATAGATAATGGCCTGACTTTCAGTGCATGCCGTGACCAGCTACTATGTCATCTGATGGTGAGGAGATGTCTATCTGGATAGTGGTGGTTTTGACGGGGCACCCGCCCTGCGTAGCAGGGCTATCCCAAGTGTCCTGATCTGTAGAGTCCTGGCAGTCTAATTGCCCTGAACTGTTTGCAGTATCTGGAAGGGTCTGCAGGTTGTCCTATCGGTCTGGTCTGAGTGGCGGAGAGTAAGGGTGGGAGAGTAGGGTCTCGTCCAATGGCGTGCGTCCTTCAGCTTGGCTTTCTCATTGGCTGTCCAAACTAGGAGCGAGGTGAAACCCTGGTGAATTTAGATTAAAAGTTCCAGTATTAAAGGTCATAAGTACTGGAAGGTGATCAGAATCGATATAATTTAATACTCTAATTTCAGAGTTGATAGGAATTCGCTTAAGAATAGCGAAGTCTAGGACAGAGTCATTATTGCTAACAAGATTAATGCGGGTTGGAGAATGCGGCGCCAAAACGTTGACTCCATCCTGCTGTGCTATAAATTTAAAGAGATGCCTTCCATAACTGGAAATGTTGTAATTATTCCAAGCGACATGTCCTGCGTTCATATCGCCCACAATGATGACGTTAGGGCCTAAATTCAAAAGTTTATCTAAGTCCTCTTGAGGGAATCTACGCGAACCCCTAGTTCGAACGTAGGCTGACACAATTTTTAGATGGGGGAGATTTCCTAACTTAATTTCAATAATTGTCGCGTCCATCCTCTCTAAAACGTAGGTGGGGATGACGTGATGATCAATTATTGATTTGACATAAATGCAAGTGCCTCCATAAATGCCTGCTCTATTATTAATAGGTCCGGATCTTTCATTTTTATAGATCCGGTAATTAGCGATTAGGGGTGTATACTCCTTGGGGAGTCGGGCCTCTTGAACCAAGAATGCATCAAGATTCTGCTCTGAAACAAAGTCACGAACTTTTGCAATCTTGGAATACAAACTATTTGCATTCCAAGTGCAAACTTTAAGATTATGCAAGTTTAAAGAATTAAAACGATTGAATGTTAATGTTGGGGACCATTACTAAGGTTGACGTATTGTTCAAAAAGAAAATACGCCATATCAGCACCGTGGGATGCAGCACGAATTGCTGGTAGAGCTTTTTTGAAAGCTTTGAGTAGAAGAGGTGCGTCGCACCAATCTTCTCTCATGAGGGTGGCTAGGCCTGAAAAAATGTCGGTGAAGACTTTTGAATTAACAGCATCCATTGGGACTGACTGTTTTGGAATAGAATTTTTGACAATAGGGGTAGCTGGTTCTCGCTCCTCTGTGGTACATAAGGATGGGAAATCATCCTTGCCCGAGACAATATTAGCGAACGACACTTTCTCTTCAACCTTCCTATAATTTTTTAGAGTTCGATGCTTCCTGAGGGGGAGGGTCCCATATTGACCGGTTGTTATTATGTTTATTAGTGGACGCATTTCGTCCAGTGGACTTTGGAAATCGTGGACATTGGCGCCAGTTCGCCGCATGGTCACCTGCACAATTTGCACACTTTAGGGTATCCTCCAGGGTTAAAGGATTAAAGGACATTCTTTAGCCCTATGAGGTCCTGCACATTTTACGCATTTCACAGGAAGCTTGCAAGCTTCAGAGCTGGGAAAGAATCCCTGACACCGCCTACATTGAGAGGGCCCCTTTCTTCCTCTGTAACGCTCCACTGAGATTTTGGTGCCAAACATCTCAGTGAGCGTGTAAACCGTTTCAGACAGAGTGTTGTTTGCGATTTGCACATAAAACAACGGCATTGGAGACTTAGTCTGAAATTTGGACACTTGAGTAATGCTTACAATTGTAAAACCTTCCCTTTCAAGTTCCTTTTTAATTTCCTCAATAGGAATGCAGGAGGGAAGTCCTCGAATAACTACTTTCATTGGTCTGTCAGTTTTAAGCATGAAAGTTTTGAACTCAGCACCCTGAGCTTCGAGGAAGTGGGAAAGGCTTCGGTGCTCTGATTCAATGTCCACTGTGAGTTTTAGAAATTTACTGCTCATTGTACTTTTGAGCGAAGGGGCCTCTAATCTAAGAATACTTAGCATGACTTTGAAGTCAGCTCTAGGGGTAACGAAGAATGGCGGGATTTTTCTTCGTTTGGGTTGAGCAGGTGCCGAGTCAGCATCGACCTCGTCATCTAATGCAACCTCATGTATGCCTTCTGGCTGTTGTACAATTTTAATACCATTATCGGCTTGATCGGTCCTTATATTTTTATTTTTACGAACGAGGTGGGCAGCCGGAGCTATAAATCCATCCTCGTCTGCAGTTCTCTTTTTACTAATATTATTTTGATTTTTAGTAGGAGTTATTTTTATTAATATTCTCCAAATTCAATTTACGCTTTGGCGTATTAATTTTATTTTCTTCAATTTTATTTACTTTAGCTTTAGCGGTTGCATTAGACTCGCTATCTTTAACTTTTTTACAAATTACATTCACCTCATTAATGGTGGCTGGCAATTTAAAAAGGGGGATCCCTAGTCTTTTTAAAATAGTATTTAAGATCGAGCTCACCTGATTGATCTCTTTTCGGATTTGTTGATGTTCGTTCGACTCCTCAGTGTGACATCGAAGAGCCTGCGCCCAGCAGCCCAAGGTGTTCCTGCTAGCGATGGCCTGGATTATATCCCTATGGTTCTCACAGATGAATTTGTCAGTGCTCTGCACTGATGAGGGAGAAACAGGTCTTGCTTTATCACTCTGGTCCATTTCTTCAGTTCCTTTCACAGGAGTAATCGGTAAAGGAATATTATTGGCATTCTGTACCACTTCTGGTACTTCCATTTCTTCATCCTCTTCTTCACTGGATGAGGTAGAGGCACCCTTTCCGCTCGAGTCCTGAAAAGGACAAGTCCAGGTTGCACTCCCCTTAGTTTTAATTTGTTGCCCATTATTTGAAAGCAGCTCCTTCTCCGTCAAAGACGGAGCATCTTTATTACCCAACCGGTCCATATGGACGCCAAGTCAAGAAACTTGTCGACGCCAAGTCGACTTCTCTGCAGAACCTACACCATCGTTGACGGAGTGATCTGATTGGTCGCTTCCTCCTCTACACCCCTAGACTCTCTGCACCTACCAGTGTACGGTCCATCTTCTGCTGTCTTAATCTGTTTATGTTCATTTCCATTTCAGGATGTCTCCAGTCCAGGGCATTTAAGCTACCATGTTCTTTATGTTCCAGGACATTGGGGATAGCCCTGCTACGCAGGGCGGGTACCCCGTCGAAACCTCTCCATTGAGTTTACCTGTGGAGGTAGGGAGACAGTATTTGAAGTAAAAGTTAACAGGCACAGGGTTATGATCGGAGCTGAGTTCTGGTAGGCATTGGATATCGTAAGGGTACAGGAAATTTTTAGTTAGGGTTAAGGCCAGTGTGTTCGCGGAATTATAGCCATATCTGGTGGGGGTAGAAGGAGATAAAATATCTAATCCGGCCTGTTGGGCGAATGATTTTAGGGCCTTGCCTTTTAGACAGTTATTTTTACAACCCCAGCTAGCGTGGTGTGCGTTAAAATCTCCACAAAAAATTTGTTTATGACCTAATTGCAATAGTTGTTGAATATCGAGAATGAAGCTAATGTTATCAGCGAATGGGGGAACATAAATAGAGATTAAAGTTAGGGGGTCCTGTTTATTAAGATTAAGTTTAATTACGCTAGCTTCTACATTATGTAGTAAAGGTGGGGGGACCTCATTGTGGCGTAGTCCGTTTTTAACGAAAATAGCAGTGCCTCCTCTGCTTTGACCCCTCAGGGGCTCACCTACTATAGGTGAGTACGGGTGTCCCAATCCCGAGGTACCCAGGGATCTTTTACCTCCTTTCAGTTTAATCTCCCCTCCACCTTCTGCTTTTGGCTGTCGTTTTTCTTTCCCCCGAGGGTAGGGGAGGGAGCTCTCCACGAGAAGCTGTCGCCACTCTGTTTGCTCCCTGCTTCTCATGGACAGCAATTACCCCCACGTGTTTGCCGTGCGTGGCAACCCATTAGACGGGTGGTGTACTGTCGGTCCCCTGTGCATCGATTCGGATGGTAGCTAGCCACCAGAGTGGTTAGTCTGCTAGGGATCAAGCGAAGGGTTTACTCCTTGGGCTTGGCGTTAAGGGTGGTCACTGTCCCCGGGGGTTACTCCGAGCGTATAGGTTCTGGCTAGCACTGTGGTAAGTGCCGAGGCTGGGAATGACCAGAGCCGGTGGCTGCCATCCCTTGTTGGGCTCCATGGTGGGCGGTGCCGCCGGGCCCGAATTGCCTACAATGTCATATGGGCAAAAAAACCAATGCTCCCTTCAGTGGGCAACAGAAGAACTTGAACCTTTTGGAAAAACCTTTCGACAAATTTTTTATTATAAAACGAATTTCTGAGAAAAATGAATCATTTAACAATGTGTCACCATTTTTAGTTGAAAAAGGAATAACAGGAGCAATTGGAGAAGTCGTATCAACTAGGAAACTCCGCTCTGGCGACTTACTT
>JAPMOQ010054314.1:0-10138 GCA_026543055.1 Argiope trifasciata
ATACATAAGAAACATATTATAAACCTATAACAGCATAAACATAAAACTTTATTAGTTCGCCATATTGGCTATAGATGGCAGCACGTTACCGCTTGAAAATTTAAGTAGCCATTATGGCGAACTAATAAAGTTTGAAAATATCCTATCTGTAACTCCGAACTGCTCGACCGTAGCGCTTCAAAACCGGCGCCAATCGAGTCCTCGTGGCCAAATCCCCAGACCCCCAAGTTTACCGGAGTTTATTAATTCTGGGGCGATTTTCGACTTGGCAACCATTCCTCGTATTATAGTATTAAATAAACAAGGAAAAAGGGATGAATTATTAATATCAACAATGAAAACTATTTGAATTTCACTTCAATAAAGGAATTTAATGCTACAAAACACACTTAATTTATTAAAAAAAATATCTTTAAAGTAGGGAAAAAAATATCACTTAATTTTATATTGAATTTCTGTATTAACTTTCAATGTTAATGTAAAAATTACCAGGGTATGAAAATATTTTCATTTGTTGTAGTGGAAAAATACCAAAATTTCGGTTACTTTTAATTAAAATTGTAATAAAAATATTTTTTAAAAAAGAAACCGACCAAAAGTGTGCCTTCTTCTTACATGCATGCTAAGTTAAATAGCACTAGATCAAACGGCCTGCCCTGTTAAATGTCGTCAAAAGACGCAAAAACCATATTTATTATTAGTAGAGTTTTCATTTGCTTTTAACTATTTATTTCATTCTCCTCGCATCTACAAATCTTCACTTTTTGTTTGGTATTTCGAAGTTTCTATTTTTATCTGCAATCAAAATCTTCCATGTAATTGCACTCTTTTTGTATTTTTACTCAACACTATTAGGACCGAGCTCTGTGTTCAAATAATACGCGATCGTTCCTTGAAGTCAACAAATATCTTCTCTCTCTTTTTAAGGTTGAGTTCATAAAATAGCATTTTACCGAATAAGCTTGCCAATATTTATTGCGTTGTTATGGGCTTTATTTGTACCCAAACTTTATGTGCCTTATTTATTATGTGCACTACCTTGAGAGTAGTAATTAATTAATTAATTAGTGATTAACCTTTTCAGGAAGGGGGCATTAAAAGTTTTGAAATATGGAGAAAAAGCTCAATCAATGTGATTTATAGGTTGTGTAGACAGAGATGTTGGTGTCATCGTTTAAAGACAGCGCCCGTCCAGGGCAATCTCTGCGTAAGGAAATTGTTCGAAATAATAGCTGTAAGTTCTTATGATAATAGCAGCAATCATGGATATTTAAGGTTAATAAACATTTTTATTTATGTTTGAGGTAATTTGATAGAATTAAAATATTATGACATATTTATTAAGAAATTTTTTAATTGTATCTTATATAAATAATAGAAAATATAGTAATTTAATATGAAATAAGAATAAGAACTATCTAGCTAAAATCCTAAAAATATCTATTCACAATTCAATTTAAATTGATAAATATCAAACAGAAAGCAAAAAAAAAAAAAAAAAAAAAATTATTAATACTTCATTATTTGCCCGTATTCTTTCATAACATGTAGGAATGTCTTTTTTGTCTAACACTCATAGACATATTACAGTTTTTTTTTCGTGTTTTAAGCTCATTTTTTTTTTTTTTTGGATTTGCACAAGAAAAAGCTTTGATGCTTTTTTTTTCGGGATTTTTTTTCACAGCTTTCAAATGCAAATACCATGATAATAATAATTACGAAAAATAGAAATTTACAAGGAAATAATTGCAAAAATTCAAACAGAACATGAGCGTTAGACGTAAGAAACCGTTTGAAGTGATAAGCTAGTGTGAAATGTCTTCTGATTTTAAATATGAGTGGTCCGTCTCCGAAATCACCCCCCGGCAACACGCAAAAACTGCAGCGCATCCTTCTTTGAAAATTATGAAATAACTTTCTCACGGATACGAGACGACAAATCAGAAGATAAGCGAACGAGGAAACACGAGTCCCCAAATGCGACCACCGAGAAATAAGCCACTTTGGTTCGTTCTTAAAGTAATTGAAAGCTTCAAAAGAATTGTGATTCGTAACGTCATAGATATTGAAAGAAAGCGGATGACTATTTTTTGATAAAAATTTTTATTCTTAAGAATTCAAAAAAGTTCTTACATTTCAGGCAAAATTTTAAGGCATTTTTAATATAAAATTAATACACACACAAAACAAACAAAAAAAAACACTGTAAAAATTTGAGGCTGAGAATTGGTTTCTTTTCGTTCATAAGAAAAGAAACTAATTGCACTTTTCAAACTATTTTTTGAGTTAAAAAAAAAACAATAGTTTTTTTAAATATAATTTTTTTAATTGGCTAATATTATCAACAGAAATTGTTTTAATTCAAGAATAATAAGTTATTATCCCTGAAAAGACTAATAATTTTAATGGATCGATTATAAGAATATCGAAAGTTGTTGAACGAAGAATATTTTTTTGCTTAATTTTCAAACAAATAAAAAGAATTAATGATGTTGGGGCCACGGGTACTGTGGCTAGTATATTGTAATAATAAAATCATGTTTTTATGCAATCTTATAATATGAGTAATTCTTTTATAGTCTATAGCTTTATGTTTCTTAAAATGAGAGTATCAGTTTTGTTATATAATTTTTAAATCTCATCGCTGCACAAAAAGTGACACACTGTGCCAAATGACTTAAAAAGTAAATGGATATTAAAAAATATTAATAAAAACGTAGCTTATTAAGTTTTTCCTCAACGAAATTTGCGTGTTTATATCTTGCAACGTGCAACGTCGTGATGTTTCGGAGTTCCGCGGTGTGACAAAGTGGTCACGAGCACCTCCACATCATAATTTGGAATAGAAACTTTAATTTGTACTATTTAGGGAAAGTTAAAATTAATGAACTAGTTTAGACGAGCGCCGTAAAGCTCTAACGTCATGAGATTTGGTATTTAACATTTTTTCCTTTTATTTTCCATTAAAAATGGATTGAGAATAATTAATTAAAACAAAATAATTTTTTTTAGACTATTTATGGGGTAATTGAGAGGAATAATTAATGGAGTTACGTTGCACTTGCCTTTTCTATTGGGACTGATTTAATTTTTCTTATTTATTTGGAACAATTTCCGGAATTTCGCGCGTGCAGCTCATCGTAGCTGTCTTTGCCGAAACAGGTAAAAATTTTGAAAAAAGTTAATCCACCAGATTGGCAACAAGTTAATTAATTCTCAGCTTTTTCACTGAGGGAAAATTTATGTAGATGTATGTTGTCAAGTGCAGCTCTAGGTCTTTTCCTAGAGCTACTTACAGCAGGATCGTATGCAGGTTGGATTAATAACTTGTTACGAATCTGGGGCAGTTTGTTAAAGAACTTCAACGACGTTCTTCTGATAAATTCCGAAACAGGTTCAATTTTGAGGTCGTGGTGTAGAATTTTTCTCCTGACGTACCAGGGAGCGTTCGCGATCCTACTCAGGTGACGATTTTGAAAAACTTGCAACCTCTTAATGTTGGTAACACTTGTGGCCCCCCAGACTTGGGAGCCGTACATCAATATTGGTCTTAAAATTCCTTTGTAGAGCAGAAGCTTGAGCCTAATCGAGAGCTTACTGGAAATTAAGCTATTGAGTTTTTTACTCATACCTGTTGCTTTGTTGAGGGCGGCTTTAATATGACTATTAAAGCTTAATTTTGCGTCTAAAACTAACCCTAAGTATTTATATTCATTTACAAAGGGGACGGGCTGGCCGAAAATTTGGATTGGTGTTAGATCAGGCATTTTAATCTTTTTGGTAAACAGGAGGCACGCGCATTTAGTCGGGTTGACTTTTATTTTCCAGCCGATGAGCCAGCACTGTAAGAGAGACATTTGTGTTTGTAATTGTTTCATGACAATGTTTGGGTCCCTATGCTGTGTTAGAATGGCGGTATCGTCTGCAAAAATTGCTAAGTGACAATTAAGTACTCTCGGTAGGTCATTGACGTAAATATTAAAAAGAGTTGGAGAGAGCAAACTCCCTTGCGCGCAGCCGCTCAGGATTGGTCTGGGGGAAGAAAATATTTCGTTAACTCGTACCCTAAAGTTACGTGAGGTTAGGTACGAGCGTAAAATTTTGACTGTTTATATCTTAATCCATAAAAAAACCCCTAACCTTTAATGCTACAATCAATGAGGAGCAGATGTTTAGGTTTTTAAAATTATGGCTTAAAACCAAGTCATCCATAGATGTTATAATTCGATATTAAAAGGCAAAATCTGTGAACAATTCAAACAGAACTACTCATAGAAGAAATTCTAAAAATTTAGATTTCGAGGAATGCTGTAACAAGCGTCTGAAGCAGAAGCTGTCAGTAAGTACGGGGTGGTTAAAAAAGTACTTAAAAGAACTATCGATGTAGTACCTATAAATCTCATAAAAGGCGGAGAAATTTTTTCATTCTGTTGAATTTAAAAAAATATGTTAACCATTAACGAAAACAAATTAACCACACAATGGCGAAATAAGTAAAGTACTTAGCCTGATTATTTATCTTGTTTTGCTACATTTCTCACCTTATCGTGGGATTAACTTAATTAATTTTATGGAATTATTTAGAAGAACATACTATTGTTGTTAGTTTTAGATTTTATTTTGAAGAACTCTTTCCATTAAAAATTTCCCTACTTTTCAAAAATTTTAAAAATTGCAAAAAAGTTGCTTTTAATTCCATGAGACATTTTTTTTTGTTAATTTAAAACTTAATATTTTTTTTAATCATATTCCAACTTACTTTTGCATCTCAGTCTTACATGAAATTACTTACAGATGAACTGTAGCGCTCTGATCTATTCCAATTTTTTGTAAGATAACGTTTTCATTTATCGATGAAACGAAGAAAAGTTAAAGAAGATAATTTAAATGAAAAACCTTGAAAATATCCACACTTTTCTAAGCTATGTACACTTTGTTTTTGGACATTCACTTAACTTTTATAAAACCAAAACAAAACGAACGAAAATTGTACAAATTCATCGATTAAAAATAAAGCTGATGCTTGTTAGTAATAATAACATAGCAATAAAAATATTTCATGATATTTTCCAAATATTAATTTTAAAAATAATTATAAAGGGTCTTGGCTCCAATTTCTGGCCCAAAAAACTGAATCATCAGATTTAATCAAACTATTATTTGTATATGATACTGTGAAAAGCCCATATTTAATACTTTTTTTATTTAAAGTACATAATTCAAAGATTTTTAAAATGTAACTTATTCTCGATTCAATGCAAATTTTTAGGTGCCCTTCTTTCCTCATTTTCTGAGTATTTCAACACTCACAAAATAGAAAAGAATGGGTAACCGACGTCGGTGAGCCATCGCTCTACTTTCTTACTACGTGGCGACCAGCCACAATAAGGTAAGAAAAGGAAAGGCCAGGGATTTTTTTTTCTGTTTTCCGAAGGAGAATAATGAATAGGAATTCTTTCCGACGGTGTCCAAAAGCAGAAATGCTCTTTTTCCCCTGCCAATTTCAACTAAAGAAAACGCCGACGATCTTGCCATTAAGATTGGGTCTCTTATTTTCTATAAGTATGACAAAATGATTATGGTGAGAAACGCATACATCTAAAATGAGATGCGATTTCCTGTACTCCTTGGAAGTCGAATTCCACGTTTTTTTTTTGTTCTAATCGTTTGGCCATCCCTGACACAAAGAGGGATATCATTCTCTTCATTAAGGGGTCTTTGCCCGGGTTTAGTTTAGTTTAGTTATATTAAGGGTGCCGTATACACGCCACCTACAATTTTCAAGCGTAATGTTATCCTATGGAGAAAATGCTAAGCTCTTTTTCCGTTAGATATTAAGGTTTCTGTTTTATGAAATCAACTGCAATAGATAGAAGAAATAAAAACACAGGTTTTTATGGAAGTAATTTTTTCTCGGACTTATCATAGTATTTTTTAAATATTTATTAAAATATGACATAATTTCGACTGCACCATTTAAACATTTTTATTAAAAAATCTATCATAAATAAAATAAAAGTAGCTCCTATGATGCATTCTTTTGGGTATCTTCTTTCCGATGCATATTAAAAAAAATTTTTTTTTAATGTTTAAAAACAATATTTTAGACTTAAATTGGAAAAATAGATTACACTTTCCCCCTAATGCTCCTTTAACTCCACCCTTTCGCGGAGGAATACACTATAACCCCTCCCTTTACCCTCTGATTGTTTATGACTTTTCTTATCTGGTTTTCACTACGTCTTCCCCTCAACATTTTCTTTCTGTCTTTTTTTATTTTTATTTTGTTTACCATCACAGCTGTGGTCATCTGCGCAGGGGATGGGTAATGATGAGATTGTTGAAGTAAAATACCCAACATCCTATAGAAATATTTCTCCAGATGAGGCAATAAAAGAAAAAAAAATCCATTTTGGAAATTAAACAAAGATGGGAAAACAATTGTGAATAAGAACCACAAGTATTATTTTCAAGTGCAGGGTCAACTGCATATAACGCAAAGGTGCTTTTGTATATTTTCAATGTGGAAGGAGAAGGGGCAAAAAACAGAAAAAATAACTCGTGATGCTATATTTTGGCAACAAAAAATGGAGAAAAAATTGAGCTTCTTTTATTTTGACTGTTTATTGCCAGAACTTGTTGATCCAAGATATCCACGATCGATGAAAATTCGGGATCCATCAACTATTATAGAGGCCCAAAAGAAAAAAAAAAAGGACAAAACACCTTTTAAATAAAACAATTTCAAACAAATAAGAGTGTTTCCAAAATTTTTTGTTCTCCGCACACTTTTATAACTATAATTTGTTTTCTTTTTTATAATTCGTTGCTACTTTGTCTACAATTTTTATCAATGTTTCATACATTTGATCTTGTACTTAACGCTCATCTTATTTATATATTTTGCAATAAAGCATAATAAATTTTATTCTTAATGGAAAAATTATATTGCTTTTATCGGAAAAATAATTACTGGAATTAAATTAATTTAAAGGGAGGTAAGATATAAGAAGATCTATATTCTCTTTTATTTACTAATATTTGAATATTCTCACATTTCTGAATACGTTTTCTTCAAAATCGTGGTGATCTATACTCATCTGTATCTAAATTACATTAGTTCCCTAAACAATTTCGTTCTAAAAAAATTTTTAAACCCGTCTAAAATGATTATTTTTTGACTTTTTAAGGATTAACACAATTTAATAGCTTTATTTTATAATTCTTATTTTGCTAATATTTATCAAGTTATGGGCAACTCCGTGCAAAATCTGCTAATTACATTAGTGATTTGAGGGCTATTTTAGAAATCTTAAATAACGCTTTTAGAGAAATTTTCTTGCATCGTTATCATTAAATTAAAATTTCAACAGCAAAATGACAACAAAGCAATATATTTTTTTTTAAAAAATGTATATTAGCATTTCTGTACCCATATATTTTACATTTGATCTTTCGATCTATTCGTGTATTTACATAGGTTATATTTGGGCTTTGAGAAAATAATTGTTTAACAGAACAAGTAAAAACCAAGTATTACGAGCAGCTACCAAGTGACTGAAAAATGATAATTTTGAGTAATTAAAAATGAAGTGAAATTTTGGCGTTTTACGTGATAATTTCCTAAAATTTTACAGCACAAAAAGTTTTTTCGACATTTTTAAATTCAAAGAATAACCCTATTAACAATGTCACTTTTTTGCTGCACATTTTTTTTCATATTTTTAATCTATATTAAAAAATATTGTAAACGTATTTTTCTTTAATATATATTTAATTGCTGAAATGAAATCCAATTCTCTTTCATTGTTGCGACCGATATTTCTTTTAAACTTTTTTATGGTGAAATTATGAAAAAACGGTTTATTTTTACATAATGCGTAGGCTTCGATATAAAAATATAATTTTAATATACTTTTTTAAACTTATAATTACAATTCAGGTTTCGTAAATATGCAATAGTGACATTTTTATAAAGTGTATCCATTTTTAAATCCTGTGCCTTTTTAATGTAATAAATTATTGGATGTATACGAATCAATGTTAGTGAAATTAATTATATTAGATGAGAATATAATCTGTAATGCGCATAAACAATGCTGAATGAGAAAGTTTTTGTATTAATTAAACTTTAAATACTTCCGTTTTTCCACGTTCCCATTTTTGTGAGATTATTGAAAATTAGAAAGATGCCTAGGACAGAAAGTGGAACAGTATAAGCCTTTTTTTAACCTAGTATTAAATGTTGCATATCTATAGAATTTGAAGTTAAATATACTCTTGTGAGTAAGTGATCCAAAGCAAGCTGATTTTAGCAACCATAAATCTGGATTATAAAAATTAACTAAAAATAAGTTGATCACTTCTTTCATAAAAACTTTTTCTTATATGACAGATATAAGGTTTTTTAATGTGCATTGGCATTCATGTAACAATATATTTTACTATTTTTCTTCCAATTCAGGATTATATATGGATAATCATAATTTCTATTTTAAGCGAAGCAACATTCCTACCAAGTTATTTAATTAAATCTCATTAAACAATTTTCTTTTTAAATTTTAGTTACTTACAAATTAAAAAAAAACTGTCTTCAGAAATGCGGATACGTTTTGACTTATTCCGGATATCAGAGAAAAAAAAGTTTGCATTTTCTTTATTCTTTTCTTTGTTAAATATACGTGACCGTATTATATATATTATTACAAAGCCAAGATGAATTTTCATTTTGAAACATTCCAAAACCAGGAGACATTTAATCTAATATATGCAATTTCATTAATTATTTTTTCTTCCAATTTATGCTTATTATCATATTCAGTTGGTTGTATTCCACATAGGATAAATGCTATTACTTACTTTTTCTAACATTATTTTCAAAATAGTTATTTTTTCTTTTCAATGTAGTTCAAATGACTCATTTAATTAAAATTTAGGGCATTCTCTTTTTTGCGAAAATTAGGGAGAAATCAGTATCCTAGCTGCATAGAAATATAAGGTCATCTATCTATATCTATACTTATAATAAAGCTCAATGTGTGTTTGTGTGTGTTGGCGCTCCACAGGCCAGACCGTTGGACCTACAGCTACCAAATTTGGTACATGTATACCTTGGAGGTCGGGAATGTGCACTTCGGAGCTCTTTTTCGAATTTTTAATTAGAATTAGAATTAATTAAAATTTAAACGATATTTCGAGGTTTTTCCGCTATCACTTCCGAAAATATTAGTGCTCAAACATGATTTTTACATCAATTTAAAGATTAAAAAATTAGCTTTCTAATGGTATCAGTGTTTTAATGTTATAACTTAAACTTTTATTTTTAACGAATTTTTAAAGAAATGTTTTAACTATGTTTTTTTTAAGTATGTGACTGGATAAAATGAAAGAAAATAATGACAGAAGTTCAATTAAAAAATAAACGATCATCGCAAAATAAATTTAAAGAAATGCAACTTTTAGCACGTGACTGGACAAAATAAGAGATATAAGATGTGACATTTTCTAAAAAAATAAATGCAAAGAAAAGGTTTCTATGATCGTTTGCAATATCTAAATAATTAATTCAAGAAATCTTCTTTATTTACTGTAAACCTGATTGAATATAGACAGGATATGCATTGAAATTCCAATTTAATGGCATATTTCTATAATCGTTTGCAATATCTGTATCATTAATTCAATAATTTTTTCCCTTTTTCGCTTTTTAAAAAAAAACATATTTAATATTTTGGCAACATCACCGAAAAAAACATTTTTAATATTTTGGAAGCATAACCGTTAGTTAAAACTGACTGATTTATAAAATTAAAGAATATTATTAGAAAAACGCGTTCTTTTAGAACTTTCCGTCCATCATCTTAAAGCAAATATTAATTTCAGTCCAATCAATGCCCAGAATTACTTCAAAGCTAATGAATATGTGACTTAATTGAAAATTTTAGAACGCATTACTCATGACGAACCAGCTGGTCGCCAAAGGCGGCTAGTTGTTTATAGATTTTTTTAATACAAAATATTTGGATATTTTATTTAAATGTGCTCATATTGTTGCATATGATATGTGGTTCTGTTATGCTTTAACTGGTTGCTATACAAGGTGGCCAGAAATAAAACACCCCTACTCTGACCTCCATGG
>JAPMOQ010054316.1:0-21682 GCA_026543055.1 Argiope trifasciata
ATATAGCCATTTTATTCAATTTTAATTACATTTCCTTTTTTTCTGTTTTATATTATTTGTAGATTTATGCCTGGGAGATAAAATTAAATTTGAGCAAGAAAATTTCTATTTTTAATTTTTCAATTTGATATAACATTTACTTTGAACTGAATGAGATTCCCGTTTATTATGCCCTATACGTTTAAAATCTTCCCCATCTGATAAATATTTTAATAAGTCTAAGCGTCTGTTTAATGCCTGGCATATTGGATAGCATGAAAAAATATTCAACAAAAAAGTTTAAAAAAAGATGTGAACTCCAGTTTTTCTTTAAAAAAAAGTCTGCATAATTTTCAGAATTTTATTTTGAATTGAATAAAGAATGGCTTACGGTTTTTTTAAAATCAGTATGATGCAAACGATTAAATATAAACTTTGCGGTAGAATAATTTTTTAAAAAATAATTTAAAAACGCGTGCTTTTATTAATATGCCACCATGTAGAACGCATTATTTTTAAATATGAATTCTGAAGGTAAAAAAAATAGTAAAAATGTAAAAGTTTATCAAAATGCTCTAAGAAAACAGGGATTTTAATCTTGTTAATAAAATGTTTTCATAACAATATTTTTTTGTTGAACGGTGTAATTTGCTTATAAAATTTCTTTAGTTATCTCAAGTTTTCATGCATTCTGATTTCACTTTCAGATTTTTAAAAGAAAATTTAATTTCTTTGATTTGATTATTTAACAAGAGTTTATTTTTTAAAACGTATTTCTATTTTTACTCTTTTCCAGTTTTTAGATTTTAATATATTTTATAATTTAATATAATAAGTTTGATACATTTTATCATATAAATTTTTTAAAATTTGCAATTAGATTATGCTTTTCATGTTAAATTAAATCTAACTAAAATTAAATGACTGATAAAATTTTTATTTATTCGTTTAGTGTTAGCATTAGGAAACACAATTTCACAATTCGTTCTTTCAGTTATGAAACATGTTAAATTAATTGAAGGTGAAAAAAATTCAATTAATTTTTTTAAAAAAAATAAAAGATTATTAACTATTAGACTTTTATACTACGATTTTTTTTATTCATGTTTTAAAAAGTAAAATTCGTGCATTAAAAATTGCTTAAAACCCTAATCCATTTTTAAGAAACTTATAGCAAGTTATTCCAAATTTTTTATCATATATTATGACATCACATAAAAGTTTTTCACCAATCGGCTTCCCTGCTGGTTTTTCAAAACAGTATTTATGAATCATTTTAGTAGTTCTTTATTTAAATTCAACACATTTATTTTATAAAAAAATAACAACTTTACTGATACTGATATAGATGAAAATGATGTAACTCTTTAGAGAAATAAAGTTTATTTAAAATATTCAATATTGTAAACTTCTCGTAGGAAAAATCACATTGGTACAAAATTGCATAAATTACCAAAAAACAATTACCACCCACCATTTATATTTAGTTTTGCACTTTTACAAATGGTTTGTGCATGTTTATCTATTATTTATTATTGTTTTTATCCTCTTAAATCTCTAATATCTCCTTTGGTTTATTTCTACAATAATATCGGGTATTTTTTATTTCAAGTTCAGGCTTTATTCAACTTATTAGTTGATAGGCTCCTTTGGTGACCATCTGACCATCTCGCCGTGATTATTGTCTTTGTTCCTTTCAATTAAATCACTTATATATGATTTAGTCTTCAAGATCTCCCCTATCCCCAAATATTTATAAGTATTAAATTGTGACATACATTAAATTCGTGCTATTTTAATAGCCTTATACTTGTTCTTTACATAGTGTATTTGAGTCTTCCTAAAGAGTCATAACATCATTGTGGTGTTTAAGAAAAAAAGTCACGATGATATGCCAAATAATTTAGATGATATTGTAAATTTACTTCCTTATTTCTGATATAAAGCCCACAAATTGAAAACAGAACCGGCTTCTCCGATTATGACACTGAAACATCTGAATCACCAGGACGTCGCTATAGGAACATTTCATGTATACAGCCAAACCACGCCACCACCACTGAATGAAACAGAATTGAAAACTGGTTCCCACAACATTGGTGGGAACTGTGATCGAGTTCAAAAGGCCAGCACCGGCATTGGTATATCTCTTCCCGTAGAATGTATGTCCCTCCATCGATAGTAGGTAACAGAATCCCATCATTTTTGTACGCTCCTGGGTGGTAAGAATCAACCATCATTCTGGAAGTTCCGCATCCTCGTTTCTGAGGGATGCGGGATGTGCTAAATATTAAACATAATATGTCTTCTTTAATTTACAACAGTGGGTGAAATTTTTTGTTTTTTTTAGAATATATATATATATATATATATATATATATACTAAAAAAACAAACTTGTTCAACAGTAATTTTGGAAATATAAATATCGTCCTGTTTATAGCAAAAAATAAAGATTAAAATTTGAATTAAGTTAGTTAAATTAGTTAGATTAAAATTTGAAAAAAAATTGTAGGTAGATCTGAGTCAAATGTTTGAGCTCTAAGATATATGTACATTCTGTTTTATTAACTGTCGAGAAATCACATCAAATATATATACTTTGTTACCGATAGTCTAGCCACATTGCTTTCGGAAAATGAATTTCCTGTGTCAGGAAATCATTTGATAACATTTCCAGCATCAAATATTAACAACATTTATGAAATGAGCACCTCATTTCCTGTGCCACAAATGGCAAAAAATGAATTCAAAAAATATTAAAAAAAAAAAAGAAGATAGTGAGGAAACCAGATATCTTAAGCCAAAAACAGAAAAAAAAGATCTTATTGGAGGTTTTTTTTCCCTTAAAGCTAACTTCAGTATCGAATATAGCCTCCGGGTTAAAAATCTTTTCCACGAATTTCCTTCCATAACACATTGTATGTGAGGAAAAAGTTTGTTTCCTAACAGCAGACAATTACCCTGACGCATCAAAATAACACTGGAAACTGCCTTCTTCCCGAAGAAGCTTTCTTTTTCCCAACTGACGAGGTGGCAATTTTTTACAAAATCCTGTTTATCTCCCCCAACTTATTTTTGAACGGTGACGGTTTCAGCTAATATCTCCGATGCTGTATGTTTACTCAAGTGTCAGAAAAAGAGTGAAGTACACGAAATAAAGCAGATTTAGTATTCTCGCGAGCTCCAGAAAAAAAAAAATCTGTAAAATAACTTCTTTTGAAACCGATGCCTTTACTTTCGTTTCGTGGGAAAAAAGTTCAGATCTGCAAGAAAAATGAACTAAGTCATCAAGGTAGGATTATTTTGTCTTCCTAAGGTGTGTACAGAGCAAAATAAATGGAAAAAACTTTGAAATAAATGGAAAAGTTGTGTCAGATCTTTGAAGTTTGTTATTTTGCACTATTGTTGATGGTACAAGATGATGTTACAAAAGAAATCATAATGCTGCTTGCTTTTTCAAGGAATTAGTGAAGAGTTTTCATATAACTGTTTTTTGACTCATAATTTACATAATTTCTATACTTAGTGAATTGTGAAGAAATGTTAATGAATTTCATGACAATTATTATTATTTTAGAGTATTAGCCTTTGAATATTACTTAACTCATCAAAAGTTCTGTTTATCATAAATTTCTGTTAAATCATTTGGATATAATTTCATGTTAATGATTCCCTCTAAGTGTCAAATATTACACTCATGTAAATAAATTAAGGATAATGTAAGTTCAGGAAAAGAAAGACCCAGAAGTTAAACAAATGTGACTTTTATTAAACAAAAGGTAAAAGCAAAAAAAAAAATGCTATATGTTTGATATTATTAATAAAAGTATTATCAATAAACTTTTTGCTCCCTGGAGCAAATTACCAAAGAAAAAGCTATTTACAAAAACCAATATTTCATGGCTGGTATGAAGATTAATACATAATATGTCTCTCAGACGATGCAATACAGGCCGTACAATGTAGGCGTGCTGAGTATCAAATTATTGATCTCATCTTAGGGAATATACACCACTCATCAAGCAATGCTCTCCGAAGTCTTGGTAGTTGTGTTGGAAGTTGTTGACTGGTTTCAACTTGTTGAGTCCAGTAAGACTGCTGGTCAGCCCATACTGATGATATTCCTCGATCGAAGGCATTCATCTACGATGGTTCCATAGTGAGGATGGGCATTATCATTCATAAACATGTATATTTGTTTGCGTCCCATGGTGCCCCGAAACAAATATACATGTTGTTCCAGAACGACATCCCAATAGATTTGGCCTGCCATAGTTCAGATTTGAACATGCAGGTTAGTTCTGGAACCCAGATTAATTTCTCCCCAAAAGAGAAATCCCGTAATACCGTTGCGGTGCCGTTCAGTGATGTTCTCATGGTGGTTACGGGTACCTGGCGCTCTCCATATTAAAGAGCGGCTAGAATTAGGTTGCAGGCTAATCCTGGAATCGTTGGAAAATACCACACAATGCATGCTCTCTACTCCAAACTAACCACATGCAACAGGGAATTTCAGTAAGTGGAACACATCTGTGAGGCCTACGAGCATATAGAGCAATCTGTACTAGGCGTCTGTACTCGGTCTGCCTTGCAATTGTCGTACCACTGGCTAATGAGCGCTGACGAGATAGATCTTATTCTGTGCTCCATCTGTTTCTTTTAGCAGTAACTTCCAAATACCCATCCTTATTCGGTTTCGTAGCTTGGGGGGCGATCTGTGTTGTAACATCTACTAACATTACTATAATATTGGAATCGTTGCCAAAGCCCGGAGATGACTCTCTGAACGATTCCAAGTTACTCAGATACTTCTAGCTGGGTACACCCAGAATCTAGACAGCTGATAATTCTACCCTGTAAAAAATCATGCAAATGCGTCATTTATGTTATAATTGTGTCGTTACTGCACTGAAAGGCTTATAAAGCGCTTGTGAACAATTTTACTTCTTTGCATGTATTCTTTATACATCACTCTCGTCATTGTGACGTACTATCGGTGCCATCTGGTGGCATTCTGCAATTTACATATGATTTTCGAAGATGTGCCTTGTCATTTTACAGGTATATATATTTTAGAGTCCCATTTCTGCATGACTCTGAATTATCCTTAATTTATGGACTTGAGTGTAAATACATTTTATTTTAATTATCTTTTAAATGTTCCGTTCTTCCAGCACATAGGCATTTCCAGTGGATAGCAGTCTCCAATTCTTTTAGCGCCCAATCTTCTAAACTTTTAGATATTTTTATTCCACTTCTTTATTTTTCTTTAAACTACATAGATTTAAATAGATCCTTTCTTTAGCTTTCAAAAGTAGAAAAAAGTACGCTATTAAATATTGATTGATGGTTTGACTTTCAAGGCAACAGTGTTATATATTGCTGGTTTTAAGCCAAATAAATATTTTTTAGTTAATATATGAAGTTTTGACGCAATTCGGAATATATTTGCGAATGTGTTTGCGAGAATATGCTAAATGTTAAATGGAGTTTCAATTAAAGGATTTTAAATAAATGAAATTTAAATTAAAAAAAAACGCTCACATTATTTTAAAAACGCTAAACTGCAAGGACCTCACCTTCCAAAATATATACATGTGCTAAATTAGCTGTAGATCAACTGTTCTGGCCTGTTTTGCGCTACCAGAACTGAATACCCATGCACATCTATACGTACGCACATACACAAACTTATTATTATTTTTAATTGAGATAAGCTATGTACCTTTTGGGGTTTGGTGGGTAAATAATTTAATGGGATTGAAAATCGTTGGTTCGACTTTCGAAACATTGCTTCCCTTATTTTTAGTTTTATGATGTATGCTTATTATTCTAAGATTTAAAGCTTATATTCTCTTACAATAAATTACAAGTTTTCTGTATCGCATTAATGTAAAAAGCATCATTAAACTATGATTAAAAATATTTCTGACTTAGACTATTTCTGATTTAGAATTTCTACTTTTTATTAATACACTATTTTATGATAGTCAATATAATATTAAATGTCGGCTGTATGGAGGGGATTGAATTGAATTTTTCTATTAAATAGTTTAAATAATGGATTGATGGAACTTGAAATGTAATGTAAATTTGCTTCATTTTATGTTTTGGTAAAAAAAGAAAGTTTGTGTACGTTAAAATTTTTTCTATGTTTTGAGAGTCTCTTAGCTCATTAAAATATTAGTGCTCTTAAAATGAAACAGGAATTATCGGCATTCAAATGTGAAATTGATTTCTGGAAATGAAATAAATGGCAAAGAAGAATGTTTGAAATAAAAAAAAAATTTAAACTAAACTATTGTTATTGGAATTTCAAACTAAAAACGACGTATAAAAAAGAAAAGGAAGAAAAATTCTTTTCATTAACTAAAAAATAAAAAGGGCAGTCAAGTTATATTGAAAAAGCTATCAGTTTCTTTTATACATGTCTTTGTCTTTCTCTATTAAAATCATCTTTTTTAAAAAAAAAGTAATATTAAAAAAATTTAATCTTGTGAAACAGAATATCTGAAGAAGGTTAAAAATAATGTTCTTTGAATGGAGCATTTATTTAAAAACACGAAGATGTACCTGTCTAGACGGCTTTTTGTATCCGTTAGATTAACGAACGAAAGCTGAAGTAGAAAATATCATGCATATTTGAATGCTTTCTCAGAGAAAAAAATATCAGTTCTAGAATAATATAGGTGTAATATCAAAAATTTAGAATTTTATGAATTAAAAAACTTTATTACAAACAACATTTTTTGTGAAATATGTTTTGTCATCTCTCGCAATTTTTAATTTGAAATTCAACATAGCTGAGATTTCGGCATTTTGAGCCGAAAGCTGCCTATGTGAAAAATCAGGTTCGTCTAAGTGAATTCCTATTGGTTTAAAATCTGTTCCTGCAATTTTTTTAATAATCAGAAATACTGGAACAATAAGAAATTGAGTACGAAGCAGAAGAGAGACATCAATGCATCCAAATGAATTATGGACAGTAAATTTTGTATTCTTGTTGAATGCTGAAGAAACTGCGAAACAATCGTGTTCTTAGTAATATCTGATTATGTTATTCTTTACTGTAAATAACCGGTAGTATCATCGAGGTCTTTAAATGGGTCAAAAGATACAATCTTTACATTTTCATGGTTTTCAAATATATTGCTAAGGAATGTATATGATATCTCAGATATGAGGAATGAGAAACCTTAGGTATGGTAATTCTCACCACAAGCTTTGGCACAGAAATGGAGTGGAGTCAGATACCAATCAGTCCCCAATGATGGAACATACTTCCCACGATAGTTCTGTACCTTGGCTGTAGATAGCATTTAGGACTCAATCTCAGTTCTCACCAATGATGACGTGGTTGTCCAGTCATTTAGATTTTCAGTGTGCCTAAGAATGGTGTTGTATAATCTGTTTTAACAATGACGATATTAACTAAACAAAAGTATCATTTCCACTACCTTTAGAGGAACGAGAAACATCCTATTTGATAATGTTACATTCCCATTTTTGAGATCCATAGCATTTTTCGATGGAATTTCAATATGTTTTTAGATGTGCGTATCAAAGCGAAAATTAATAAATGCTAGTTCAAAATTAATAATTTTCTTTCAAATTAAGTAGCAAAGTTCTTTTTTAACAATGTTAAAAATATAAAGGTTTTTGTTCCCTTCTTATTTCATTGTATAGTTCAGAAAATCGAATACTTTTACAAAAAGTGCTTTCCAGGGTTATGGCGTTTAAACCCATATAGAAATGTACGGTTCGAATTCCAAAAATATTTTGGGTTATTCCTGTAACTTCGTGTATAAAAATATCGAGAATAAACTTTATAATAATTAGAATACTTTCTCCACATATAGCTTAGCATACCAAAAAATTTAATTAATTTTCAATTTATCGTATCATGAAAACCATAACATATGCCTGAATAATACATATCTATAGACTCTCTACGGATTCCCATGAGAGTGCTTAAAAATTCCCTCAATATCATATTTTTAACCATCCTATAATACTTTTATCAGCGGATTAAATACCCAAAACGCGTTCGTTTCTCGTAAAGGATCCATTTTATTAGAGAACACTTCATTTCTCGATCGAATTAAGCGTGGGTGGCACTCAACGAAATTAAATGGGATAGGGAAGGGCATGTATAATAGTGTTGAATGAGTTAAATGGTGTCTGTCCTTCTGAAATGTTCCGAAAAGTATCCATCCCCCTAATCTTGTAATCTTACCGTCAAATAAAGAAATCGATAGTTAATTAAAAAATAGAGTTGAAATTAACTTTATGGAAAGACAACATTAGATCTATCTTCTTTTTTTTAAGAATTATAATTTCTGAAACATTTTCAATTTGAGAAATTACGGAGCCCCCAGATGACAACATTTTGAATGACGCATGACATCTTCCCGCTACTCTTACTAATCATAGATGATAAAGGAATATCGCCATTAGAGTCTGAGATTATGATAATCTTTTTTGCATGATGTAAAGATTAAATGCTTTTTCAAATACGTCTTTTCGTTTGCGTCGTCCACAATGTATAAACGTATGCCCGACAGGATATAGTGTTCCCCCCTTCTGATCATTGACTTTCAACGAATCAACGATCTAATGGAATAAGTCAAACAGCTGGAGAAAAGGCCACAAAAACAAGAGATATTTGTCCAAGATCTCTTCTTTAATTCGAAACATTTGATTTTTCAAAGGATTATATCTTTACTTTTATTGATTTCGAATAACAAACTCCAAATAACATTTATAAAAATTGTTCAGATACAGAACAAAATCTTTTCTAAAATTCATGAAAATGGGTATTACATGTAATTTTAAAAATATATTGCAACTTAAAAGAATGAACTATTTAAATTAAACGTGTGATTTTTATGAATTTATATTGTTCAAATTAAATTATTATTATAACTTCTCTTCTTGCCAAAATAGCGCTTTACACTACAGTGTCTACGTTTATGATAAACTCGAAAAAAGTATCATTTTTCAAAGAAATAATAATTGCATGTAACTAAGTAACTGTATTAATTGAAAGTGCTTTATTAGTACAGTATATTGTACATTATATATATTGCATATTGCGATGCTGTTTGATATTCTGGAAACTGCACAGAATCCTGAAAATGGTGTAAAAATATTATGGTATATTTTGTGTTCATATGGTTAATTAGTGTTTAATAGATCATATGATTTTTGACCCTCAGTTGCCACTAGAGACAAAGAAAATTATAAAAGTCATCAAGCGAATTACAATGGATGCTTCTTAGCTACCTACATCGGGTGTTTAAATGAAAAAGTACGAAACGATACTTTGAGTATAAATAAAGACTTATTCAAAGTATGTACCTGATTATAATGATTCCATTGATTAAAGAGCGGAAGGATTCCTTGTTCCAGAATTCATGTGGCCGTGACGATATCCAGCCCTTCACAGCGTCCTTAAATTCACCATCTAAGATCGGCTACTTGTTGAATTCCTCAAACATTGAAGAACCATTAACTTCGATGTGTACTCCGAAGACTACGTAGATTCATCAAGAACAATAGACCGGGGCTGCTCACGGAGGGTGGGTTTCTGCTCTATGATAACGCACTTTCACACATCTCCAGGATCAAGCATGCGGAAGTTCAAGTGGGAGCAGCTCGACCATCCGCTATACACCCCGGACATGTCACCATTTAATTTCCATGTGTTTTATCCCCTGAAAAAAACATCAGAAAGTGAATCGCTTCAATTCAGTTAGAGAACTCAAGGACGCTGTTAAGGACTGTGTCTCGTCTTGACCACAGGATTTCTGGGAACAAGGTATCCTATGGCTTGTTAATCAATGGAATCGTTGTGCTGAGCCTATGGCGCATACTTTGAATAAAGTCTTCATTTATGCCTGCAGAGTCGTCTCGTACCTTTCTATTCGAACACTCCTTGTATAAAGCAAATGAGCTTCTTAGATAAATCTTAGCAACTGCTTCCATTCTTGTTATGTATAACCATCATAGTTTAAATATGATTGTTTGACATATTTTATTAATGTAAATTTCCGCATGAGAGAAATACTAGAATCTTCAATTTTGGTGTGGGGATTTTTATTTCCATGTTAGTTGATAATTATCTTCAAATATCAAAAAAGTGATTTTTATTTCCACCTTTGTAAATCCGAAAACTTAGTTTTTTTTGTCTATGAGAAAAACTGAATAATATTTAAGAATTTGCGAGTAGCCTTCCTGAAACTTCCCGTATATTCTATAAGGGTGTCTTCTCTCCTGCAAAAACTGCGAATGTTAAGTAAGGCCGTGAAAGTCGTCTGACTCCGATTTTGCTTTGCATATTTCAGCGGTGTGTGTTTTATATTAACGGATCACTGGTGTGAATCTAGTGTTTTTACTGACTCAGATCTACAAATAAAGGCGATAAATCACTGGTGCAGAAATTTCTCACTAACCATCGCTAATCAGAAAATTGTACCTGTAATTACAATATGTTTATTCTTTCCGACTCAAATAAAAAAATTTGCATAGAGCTACAATTGTAGTGACAGAATCACATGTCAAATATCATTCATTTAAGACTATTTTTTTTTAGTCCTTGCTCTAATAATTATTTGGAAGTACAAAGATACACAATCAAGACTTCGAATTTTTTTTTTCAAATTTGGAATATATCTACAATTTTAGTATTAAGTTTTATCAATCGAACTATTTTCTTTTTGCAATTATCTTTGTCATACGCACTCTGATAAGTTGAAAGACAGACTTCTGATTAGATTTCATTTAAAATTTATAGAAATTTTAAATGATAATTTACAAAAATTTTGTGTAGATTATCGCCTAAAATTTTATTAATCCATTTAAAAGCGTTTTGGATTATCTTGTTATCAAGCATAATACCTAGACTAGCGTAATACCTGGGAGGTGTGAAAACGTGCAGATATATGAGACATATCGATTGCAATACTGTTCTTGTGCGCAATGTATATATAAGTTTATAGTTTCAGTTTCTCTATTATCTGAAATACATTTTTTAATTAAAAATGTATAATTCGAATGCAAGCTTTCCTGATCTAATTTTTTTTTCAAATCCTTTTGATTCGTTTCAAAAATATTTTACATATTTATTTCTCAATTCTATTATTTCTAATTTTAAATTTTTTGGTATCAAAGATCTGTTTATATAACAAAAATATTACTACAAATAAATATTTAAGTAATTCCTTTTTTTCTAGGTGTCATTTGACTGGCATTCTTCAGTGCATAGTACCTTCTTTTAATTAAGTAAGTATACCGAAAAAAATATTTTATTTTTAGGGTTTCCTTTATATATAGAATTAATATCTTAATTTAGGCGAAGCAAATTAATTTTTTTAATTACTTTGCAATAAAATTTAGAAATTTTTGAGTGACAATCTTCTACAGATACATGATATAGTGCTGGTTGTCATTCTTCTGTTAAAACAACACCAATAAATATCAAACGTAAACTCTCACGCCGGTTTGGCGTAAATACATATTCGATCAAGCATTATTCTGTCGCCAAATATTAACAACATTATTGCAATGTTATATTAATAGTGGCTAAATAACTTGAAATTATTGCCTTATCTTGGGATATCAGAGCTAATTCCAACCAAGCATAGTAGTAATCATCGCCAAGTTAGAATATTAGTGCAATTTATTACCAAGCACATTTTGTCAATAAATATTGGCGACAACATAACATTAGTAAGGTCAAATATTGGCATGTTACGGTTATTGCCATGCTAGCGGAAATTGTATATTGATATTATTGCTTGAAATACTTAAGGTCTATAAATGTTGCAAGCGAGGAATATATCGGTATTATATTGACTGTAATTACATGTTTACCTACGTTATATTATTAAATTAATTGGTGTTATAATTTATATTCTTTATTGTATTATATAAAACTTTTTAAAACTAATTTTTCAATAAATAAAAGTGGAAAATGATTAACTACTTGATCCTTCATTTTAAAATATTATGAAACTTTGATAATATTTATATTATTATTGCTTGTATATAATATATATAATATTATATATAATTATCTTGCTTATTTTTAATAAATTTAACTTTTCCCTCTTAAATTTCTCTATTATACTTTCTCACTTTTTTTGCTAACCTATGTCTTATGCAATAAAAATTTGTCGCACCACTTGACCTTATTAAAATTCTTTAGAAATTCGAAATGATTTATTTATCTAACCAATTTTTCTTGTTCCTTTCAATTCAGTCTCCTGAATACTTTTAAACAAAAGAGAATAACTTTTGGTCTATCCGAAAATCCCAAATAATTGTGATATTAGTTGAACTATCTTATTATATTTTTCTAATTTTTATCAACGAGGTAAAATTTTGTTTTAATGATGCTTTTGGCGACTTTATAAAAAGTAATAGGGTAAATATAATAGAAACAAACGATATTTATTAATGTCTGCACTGGTCAACGCGACTGCATGCATATTGTTCACTAGTAAGTCCGTAAAGTAACAGGGTTCGTATGTAAGGGGTGTATGGTGTGAAAACAATTAACAGACCAGAGTAGAAAACAATGACGCCTTTTATTAATCACTACGACACTAATACAAAGGTTTCAAATGCACTTAGATCTGAGACAAACACAGCAACGCATTACAACACATAGTAGCTCAGAAATAGTAATCGGTAGCATTAACAACTACGACGCGAAAAGCCATCCAACAGAATTATCAGCAGGGGAGGGAACCTTCGGAGCTTCACAGTTTCTCCAAATGACTGAGATTCTCACTGTCTTTTCGCTTTGACTGTATCCAACTGCCGACTCACTACTACATAACTGATTACTCCACACATGACATGATTCTGCTTCTACAATTAACGTCAGGAGTCGGTTCAGCGATCGCTTGAATTCTACACAACGCTGAACTATTCCGCCATTGCTTCTTTATCTCCTCGACAACTGTTTTCAAGACTCCGACTTACTACGATTGACAGCTTAAGAGGGCCGGCCTTTTTTAGCTCCCGGGAGGCGGACTGTAAAGTTTCGGGACCAGTTAGGCGCATATCAATTCCTATTAGTTAAATCTTAAAATTATAGAAGTTTCCAGCAATATTTATTTTGTCAATATGTCGCCAAATAATCCCTAATTCTAACATCAAGCTCTGAAATTACTAATGCAGCAACACAATCATTATCCATCAGAGCTAGCTGATAGCAAAACGGTATTTCCAGTGATCGATCTAACCGTGCTGAAAAGCAACATTACAGTTTTGTAACAATATATGTAAGTAAACTGTTGAGATTTATTTGATGTCACTAGATTTCTATCTCCTACCCTAACTGAAAATTATCAAGTTTTTTTCATTACAATAAATAATTTATGAAATAAATAATATAATACAATAAATAATTTATAAATAAATAATTTTAAAAAATTTATGTCTAAAAAAATAATTGATCTGGAATTGTGAAATATTTTTTCTTCATAGTTATCCTTAAATGATTTTTAATTCATTTTAAATTATTTTCCATATTTCAGTCATTGAAGCTTATGCATTTGAAAATTTATTAACGTATAATTTTATAAAACAATAATTTCCACTTGAGAATTATTATTGAATGAAAATAATGCTAAAAGTTTCAAACTGAACTTTTCATACAAATGTAAACAGTATTTAATTTTCATCAGAATTAATACCTAACAAAATTGAAAGCTTGAATAGATTTTGATAGATAACACACTTTTTTTGAATTATTTAGAAACAAATATATGCAGTTAAAGGTGATGCCAAAATATTTTATGAATCATTTTTCTGAAAGAAAATTTATTAGAATAAAAAGTTTCTTCTCCCGTTTTATTTTTTAAAAGAACATATTTTTTTTATAGTTTCCCATTCAGAAAAGTATTCATTCAAATTAATCACAAGAGTCTGCTTTTGAGGTTACTGATTTGAATGTATTTATTCTATTATTTAGCTGTTTTCTTAAAAGAATTTTCCATAAAAAGAGTTCCATTCAATAATTTTAATTTAAATACAAATTAGAAATTAGACAAATCTTGATTAAAAGCTTACAAAATAAGAGGTTCCTCAAGTAGAAACCTGAGATTTATTAATTATGGAATCTTCAAGGAACAATTATCATTCAAATCATGCTTTCATTAAATAAAATTTCATATTAATGTTAAAATGTTGCTGATTCGAAAATTAATAAATCTATGATTTTGATGGATTAAAATTGCGTTTTATTTTTTCAAAAGAAAATAGAATTAAAATTAATTAACTAAAGTTGTATTTTTCATAAATTAGTTTTCTTCGTGATTAGTTTTATTGTCACTTTTGAGCAAACCATTACAAAATTAAGAACTGTCCTTACTAACCTAAAAAATTATCTATATTTCTAATGAATTTTAACTGCATAAAAGTATCAATATATTAAGTTTTGAAAAATATATTGTAAGAGTATTGTAAAATGTATTGTAATATATTGTATTCCTAGTGAAAATTATTTTAACGTTTTCAATGTCGCCGCCGAGATATCTCGTGTTTTAAATACTTCCAATTACATGATTACAAAAATTTGACTCTTATGCCATTTTATATAAGTTGAATTTTCTAATACTATCCGTGAAAACCGCTATTTTTTCATTTATTTTTTGTATAAAAAATATGAACAATCGAAAGAATTGGTATTTGTCTTGGATAACACAGGCCTGCATTTTTAGGGTTATGTCATGTTTTTTTAACTTTTGATTATTGATTCCTATGCATTTTTTTCACGCTGAATCTGAATATGACATTAGTTTTTTTCCATCATGTCAGGAATTTTTGCAGAAGGCAGTTTTCAAAATTTGTAATATGTTGCAAAACATCGAAAATATGAAACATATTGGCAGATTTAAAACGGTTTTTTTATTATAAAATGTATTTAATTTAATTAAATTTATGGCTTGTACTTTACAATATTATAGCCACGCACATCAAGAGCCCGTTGGGGGGGGGCAAAATTTAAGGAAAACTGCACAAAATTAACCTAAATTTCCATTTTATTACGTTTTCCATGAAGTTTATTTTATATTCATTTCATTTAACACTGATAAGGAGCTTCAGAAAAAAAAAAAACGAATGACGCCGGAATGTAGGTAGCGGTTAAGGGGGAGTTGTTGGAAAATGGGAGTTGTTGAAAAAGAAATCTGGTCTGCTTTTAAAGATGTAGCAATGAAATTTCTGGGCAACAAGAAAGATCCGAATTTCAAATCGATCGTTGAAGCCATGCTGCTGAAGTATCCAAATTTAGGTTGTTCCATGACTTTGAAGGTTCATTTTCTAAATTCACAATTACTTTTCTGAGAATTTGGGTGCTGTTAGTGAAGAGAGGGGTGAGAGATTCTATCAGGATATCCAAAAAATGGAAAATTGTTATCAAGGAAAACGGAATACTTCACTGATGGCAGACTATTGCTGGATGCTGCACCGCGATGAACCAACAAGGGCACATGGACAGAAAAGCCGCCAACACAACATGACTGGCCAAAAGGGACAACGACACAATGAAAGATGACATTGTTTACAGACATCATCATTAAGACTGGTTAAAATTAAATTGAATTAAATTTAAAGTTAAGTACATAGAATTAAGTGTGTCTATATAAAATTTCGTGTACCAAAATTAATTTGTTACATTTAGGCTATTTCTTTGGTAGTTTTCATTACATTTTTGCCCTCCCCCCCTTCCAGACGGACTCTTGATGTGCTTGGTTATGATATTGTTAAGTATAAGCCATAAATTTAATTAAATTAAATACATTTTAAAATAAAAAAACCGTTTTAAATATGTTAATATTTTTTATATTTTCGATGTTTTGCAACATATTACAAATTTCGAAAACTGCGTTTTGCAAAAAATCCTGACTTGATGGAAAAAAACTAATGTCATATTCAGCTTCATCATAAAAAAATACATGAGAATCAATAATCAAAAGTTAAAAAACATGACCCATGCAGGCCTGTGTTATTGATCTCTATAGTAGCGTTGAAAGTGTTATCTTTTAATAAATATGTGATATTATTATGTTCTATTATTTTATCTGATATATTTTTAATTAAAAATATTTCAATAATTAAAGTTTGAGTTGGAAGAAAGAGCACAAAAATATTTGTGGACATTTTAAAACATTGTATATGAAGATATATTCCTTTATGATGTTTTATACACTTATATGTAGAATATTTACTAACTACGTTAAAATGAAAATGAATATAATAATGATTATTATTTTAAAATAAATTAATTTAAATTTTCAATATTGCAATATCAGTATTTTAAGATGTTTATCTGGTAAATAATTCATATGGATATTTTAAAAAATTCATGTTATTTGAATGGAATTTCAAATGAAAATAGATTATATTAAGTGCTTAAAAATTTCACTATTTTAAAAATGAATGTGAAATACATCACTTTTCCATGAAATGAAAGTTATTCTAAGATTATTTGTTTCGTTATCGTTATGAGTCGTGGTATTACGTAGGAAAATTTACTTGAGTGTCAACTTTTTTTGTAAATATGTGTTTTCTACTTTGTGATAAGAAGTATTCCAAAACAATAGTGAATAAAATAATATGATATTAAAATTTTCATGTCCCTATCGCTTAATCGAAACTGAACGAACCAGGTTCTATTTTCCGTTAGAAAGGGATACTTGTTTTGGGTTTGATAGGGTTAAAATAAAAAAAAAGTAAACTAACAAGAAGATTATGTAAAAATCCAAACTCCATTCATGTTTTCGGTATTAAACTGACCAAACTTTCTGAATCCATTACTAAACAAACAAGGCATTTTAACCTTGATGCAAAGTAGATTAAAAAGAATTAAAAATTCAAATCAGGAAGCTCAAGTACTCGAAATAGAAAACACAAAATAACTAAGCTAATCGGACTACCTATATTTCATTATAAAAGGGGGGGGAGGTAATATTAACTCCGCGCAGGGATTGTTTTACAATACCGAAATAAATAAATAAATTTTGTTATTTAAAAATCTTTATCTCTATGGTATGGGTCGATCTAAACGTATTAGAAATTCAGTGTTTCAATTAAAAGAATAAGAAGTGCTAACTTAGTGATATGGAGATCCGAAGAAATCAAGAAGTGAATAAAGTAATATAATGATTGAAAAAATTTCAGTAAAGTAAAAAGTAATTATATAATTATTAAAGCATTTTTAAACAAATATGCAGAAAAGGTAAACACTTTTACTTTTATAGATATCTCTTCATACCTTTTTTATATTTATCTTTAAACTTTACTTGAACTTACTACGCGGAGTGACATTATTCTGCGTATATCGAAATCCAGAAAAGATTATTCCTTGAAAGCTAACTTTTTGATTCTGTAAATATAACTATCCTTTTCTCAGTGTCAATGTTGGTAAGATCTCTGTTTTGGAACGGGGGTATTTCAGGTTCAAGAACTGATTCCACCGAAGAACCGTCGTGTAAGGGTGTAGGGAGCATGTTAAATACATCGGAGCCAAATGTTCTGCTACTAGTGTGGTACGGAGATTTGGGGAAGGAGTACCAGCTCATGTGTAGTGTTCGCCATCTGACCACGATTTCAAAATCAGTCCCAAAATAGCTTAAAAAACGGGACGTTAATATAACTGAACTGAACGTAAATTATTTATTTGAGAATAAGAAATACTATACTTACATTACATTTCAATACAATTTATTACAAAGGAATTTTAATATAAAGCATAGTATTAATTTTAATTTTTTTTATTGGAAATTAAGGTTCTATTAAGAGCAAAGGATGAAAATCTGTGATTTCTAGTAACGATATACGAATAAATTATGCATTAATCACAATTACTAAAGTATAATTTTTATGTTTTAATAACTTGATGTAGTATTAAAATAAAACAAGTAATAATCACAGATACCAGAATATGCGTTAAAGTGTGTGGTCACTTTTTAGAGCTATATCGTAAAGTTCACTATTTGTTTACATTTATATGCACTGCGGGAATGTAGCATTGTATAGTCTTTCATCGTTTTCATATGCATCAGTTCTCCTGGTATATGTTGCTTTATTCCAAATTGTCACACATTGCTTATCTCCAGAATCCTTATTTCTTCCTATTATCCTTGTTAAAAAAGTCCACACAATATATTTAAAGCTTTCACCATTTCTAAACAACACTTATCCATCAGTGTTACCAGAGTTTATTGCGCACGGCTACAAAGTAAATATATTTCCAGCTTCTTGTACTTTACGATCATCAATAAAGCCCTTATCATCAGCAGGAGGCTGTTTCAAGGAATACTTTCAACCTCCTTACAAGGTTCCGAACTCAAAAACAGCACTTTTCCCAGAATTTATTCTGTGTAGCTTGGCATGTAAGGGATAACGCTATGTTTAGGCTCAGAAACGATGCAAACAGTAAAAAAAATTGCTTATTTTCTATATGTGTTTAGAATGATATAATTATATATCTTTAAAAAAGCGTATCTTATGAAACAGAAATAATCTGTGACACAAACATCCTAAGAATATTGTGTTGAAACTAATGCTGTATTGACTGAAAATGCTAAATGTAAAAGATTGAAACGATTGTATAGTTTGGCAGAAAAACAGAAGCTGATTAAATCCGAATGAATCTAAAATGATAAAATGTTTAGTATCTTGCATGAATATAGAACAAGTCGAAAGATCATACTCATTTTTTTTACTCAAATGATTTTTTCTCATTTATATTACTGGCAACTATTCCGGTAAATTTAATGCTGGTACATACATTAGATTTTGACGTTAATTGAAGCTGTAAAATTTTGTTCCATGGAACAATTTAAAAAATCGCTTTGGAATTATTTCCACTTGAAAGTTATTATCATCAACAATAATTTTATATTAATATATTCCAAATTTATTTTAATGCCATTGTTATTTTTTGACGTTAAACTAATGTTTTTACAGTTGTTTATTTCCAACAGCAAATTGACCAGTACCTAAGGTCGCTGTGCCGAGGACAGCTATTTACAAATCGATCACTGCTAATCTATTTAATAAATTAATAAAAATGCATTTTCAATGAATTATATAATAAAGGATAATAGCAATATTTTTGTTAAATTTACCTGTGAGCTTTCCTTGCTTTCTTTCATTTACTTCGTATATAACATTTATAAACATCAAGTAACCCCTTCAATATAACTATGTACAAATAATAGTGAATCATATGTACATCTCCATAAACTTACTAAGAAAACTAAAAAAAATCATTAATAAATTAAAATTACATCATATTGAAATTACATTAGAATATGAAGCTAAATCGACCAGTTTATAAAAAAGAGAGGTAGGGCAAGGTGAAGGCTAAAATGCCAAAATTTGTCTCTGCTGTGGATAAAAATATGAAGTCAAACATAAATTTCACAACTGCTTTATGGACAGTTCGAGTCATTAAGCTTTTAACGTAAAGCAAGCTTTTAATACTATTATTAATAAGCATTTTATATATGTAGGAAATGATTGAAATGAATACAATTTTCTGGTGCTTTTAAAGAGAAAGTGAAAAATGAAAAGACAATTAAAGAGGTTGAAGGAAACAGAAAGTTGTTTATAAATCCGTGATGTCAGATAATGGGAAGACAGGCCAGTTTTTTATGAGCATAATTGAAGAACCTTTTATACTTTGAATTATGAGCTGACTTTTAGTCACGATAATTATTGAAACGATTATGAGTTTTTAATTTTACTGAAAAAAAGCGCGTTGCATATAAAGGGTGTCTCAAAATTGGCGCAAAATTTGAATTTTTGACCATTCCTGTTATAAAATGTCGGCAATCATATTAAACTAACCATTTGACAGTTGATAGCTTAGAATTCTGTTGTTGAATAATATTTCAAAAACAATGGATGTCTGGCGGCCGCAATTCAAAAATTTGAGCCCCATAGATTTGTGTAATTTTACACAATTGGATTTCTTTATTTGAGGTTATATGAAGTCAAAGGTATATGGCAACAAACCCACAAATATGTGTGCACTGCAGGAGGGAACTTAATGCTGCATCAATGATGCCCGAATTATACAAAGTAGTCAAAAAAAATTACAACAAAAGAGTGCGTGTGTGCCTACAAATTTCGTGGAGGTCTTTGGTCTTATATGTTATCCCATGGATAACTCTGTCCTGTTTACTTTACAATTCAATAAAAATCCAAAAATTTAAAGAAATATTATTTAATTCAAATTGCGTAATTGTATCAAGTTCTACTTAAGCTAACCCTTTACTTGTTGCTGTCAAATGGTTTATTTAATGTTGCTTAATGCTTACCTTGAATTGAAACCTTGATTTAATATTTGGACTCCCTTTATATTTCTTAGAAAGTATCAAAGGTGTACATTAAAATATTATTTGGAGAACCAGATGAATTTAAGAGAATGAATATTAAAATTTTTTCGATTGAATCCTGATTATTATGAACGTATTTTAAAATTTTTTGTGAAATATTATTTATAATTCGGATAGAAGATTACTAATTTATTTGTAACTTAACAAACTATTGGTCAGCAATGTTCTGACTGGTAACGCTTGCAAAATATGCATAGTTACCTAGGTGAAAAAGTTTGCAATTTATGCGTAAAATCATATCAGATACTAGGTATGTGAGTTTTTATTCAATGAATAATTCTTGGTTGTCTTTTGTTTATTCATTTTTACAATTCGACACATATACACTCAAATCACATGCACGAAAATCACACTACATTTAGGATATAAATATAATTTAATATGCTTATAAACATAAAATGAACATACAGCACATAACAATAATAACATATAAACATATCATTAACAAAATAACTCCCGTAAATTTTTGAAGTCAGATAATGAAGAAATATACCAATTTTTTATTAATATAACATTGAGGATTTATTACATAACATTTAGGATAACAAACATAATTTAATGTGCCTGTAAACATAAAACAAACATATAACCGTGATAACATATAAACATATCATTAATATAAAATGCCTGTAAAACCTTGAAGTCAGATAATGACGAAACAGACAAATTAAAAGTTCTAAACGGACAGTTCCGCTTAGAAAGTAGGAGTTGTACATAATTGCACCACTTTATTCTTGAACAGGCACAGAAGTGACTTATCACGTGCTCGCCATCCACGTTCAAACTATACAATTTAAACAGTATTAACAGCGCCATCTGTTATCAATATTACTTACTATTACACAATTTAGCACATGAATAATCACCCAAAAAATAATAATTACAAATAGCAAAATTACGTGAACAATATCAACACTCATAAATAAATGAATGAGAAATTCTTTCCGAATTAAAATTATATTATTGAGTTTAGAGAATTCAAAATAGTAACCTCTTTTATTGTGCTTCGATTTAATTATAGGTGATTAATAAAATAGTGAATTAATCACAGAGTATTGTTTGCTATTAGTAAATTCCAACTAATGAAAAAATAAAGAAATTTTTTTCATCGCATATTTATAGACCAGGGTGGATTTATTTCAATATCCGATATGATTTTCTCTATTACCATTGTGTAATGACTAGATAATAAAGTAAATTTTTACTTTTTATTCCGTTATCAATATATTTTTTTTTCCTTTTTATTACATGTACTCAGCGTTGTCACTTATATTAACAATT